>RCUC01154060.1:0-29919 GCA_003697995.1 Taxidea taxus jeffersonii | reverse complement strand
AAAGAGAACATGAGCAGTGGGGAAGGGCAGAGGGAGAGAGAGAGAGAGAGAAACAGACTCCCCAGTGAGCAGGAAGCCCTGATGTGGGGCTTGATCCCAGGACACTGATCATGACCTGAGCTGAAGGCAGATGCTTAACCGAGTGAGCCACCCAGGCGCCCCTTAAAGTTACAACTTTTATAATAAAATTATATAATTAAAAAGTTAAATAATTATGACAGGCATAAAAGTAAACTTTCTAAGTTACAAACAACAGAAATCAGCTCTAGCAAACTTGAGAGCAAAAAGGGAGGTTATCAATCATCAGGGTGGCTGGATCCATGATTGAGAAAGATATCAGGGAAAGCAGGATACCAAGGGAAGCCAGGATAGCCAAACTAAGCCAAATCAGGCAACATAAGGGAATAGTTTGCTTAAAGCTCTTCTGCTGGGGGGGAAAAATAAAAAAACTTTTCCTCTGATATGTTTACCAGTGGACAGTGACTTGACACCTCTGCTCCCATCCCTGGAATAATTACTCTTTATATCTTTTCCCTCACTTTGTGAAGACACAAAAGTCCAAGGTGGGATGGTGTCTGTTATTGGCTCACCACACAATGCATATGTCTATATCCAAGCTTCCAGGGCCCTGCGTGACTAATTCTCTGCTTCTCTTGGCTTCAGATAGAGACACCTCTTCCCTTTTGTAATTATTATTACCTACCTTCAAAGAAAGGGTGTTGAAGGCTTAGTAGTGACAAATGTTCTGTACATCAAGTTTGGGACTGAAATATTGAAATACTATGTTAATACTTCTCTAGAGATTCCTAAAAGCCTTAAATAACATACTTAAAATAGATTTTTATCTGTACAAGAAATTCTAATTGTGTTTGCCATAATTCCTGTGACTCCAGAACACTTTAATAATGTGTACTTATGTGGTTCAGGCATAATAGGAATGCACTCTCCTGAAGACCAATATATAAACTAGCTCATGCATCCATTGCCAGTCTTAGACAACATATATTAGTATCAATATATTGTAGAGTATCATCTGGATGGTTTTTGCTCAAGAAAGTTATGACATTTAGTTTTTTTATTTAATAGTAAAGGAAGATAAATTACTAAACTGACAAAATTCAAATTTAAAGATATATAAGTATTTCTATGAGTAAGATGTAGGAGTCCTTTTTTATTAACAGACTTGAAAGAAAAATGTAAACTAAATTACAATCATGGAAATCCATGATTAAGCTAGTAATATAGTGATAACTTCTTACAAATAAAACAAACATTTAATAAGGGTGTTCTCTGTACTTTTGTAAGATGTTTCCCAAGGTCACAGAGAAAGTTATATGTGCAATACCTGCCACCGAGTTGCTTTATGAGCTAAAAGATGACATACAACAAATGGAAACGAGAAGACAGCGTGCACATCAGAGATAAATACATGACTATGTCTCCCTAATCCTTTAAAAAAAAAATATATATATATATATAACTATATCATAGACGGATGTGTGCTAAGAGATACTGGGATGGCTTTAAAACACTGAGATTCCTCTAATACAAATTCAAGGAACAATTGAGTTTTCAATTCACCTAAGACTTCCATAACCACAATGATATTTTTTTCTTTTTTTAAATTGAAGTATAATTAACATACAATGTTCTGTTAGTCTCAAGTATACAATATAATGATTCAATAATTCTATACAGTACTCAGTTCTTCTCAAGATTAATGTACTCTTAATACCCTTTATCTATTTCAGCCATATCCTATCTACCTCCCTTCTGGCAACTATCAGTTGTTCTCTGTATGTAAGAGTCTGTTGTTATATGGTTTTTTCCCCTCATTTTTGTTTCTTCATTGTTTTATTCCTTAAATTCCACAGATGAATGAAATCATATGGTATTTGACTTTCTCAGACTGACTTATTTTACTTAGCCTTATACTCTCTAGGTCCATTCATGTTGTTGCAAATGGCAAGATCTCATTCCTTTTTATGGTTAAGTAATATATTCCATTGTGTGTATATGTGTGTGTGTGTATATATATCTTTATCCATTCATCCATTGATGGATACTTTTGTTTCATTCATATCTTGGTATTGTAAATAACCATGCTGAGAATACTTTTAGTTGATGAAGAGGAGAAAGAGCTCTTTAATAATTGTTACTACTTTGTATATAAAATATATGTAAATTAAGTCTCAATTGGCAATTCAAATCTTTCTATGATCTGTTCGGTGGAAATTAGTTCCTTTCCTTTCCTTCCCTGTATCTTCTGAACTTTGCTTTTACCTCTATTATCTCATTCAAGTTTGCGTGTGATGATGATGATGAAAATGATGATGAAGTTTTAGTGATTCAAATATCAAAGTTTAGACAGATTAGCTCATTCAAGTTCATGCAGTTTATAAATAAAATCACTAAGATTCAATCTTGAGCAGTCTGTCTCAGGAGTCCATATATATATTTTATTGAAGTACAGTTGACACACAGTGTTACATTAGTTTCAGGTGCACAACAATGACTCAATGACTCAATAGATCTGTATGTTATGCTGTGCTCATCACAAGTATATCTAAGGGCTATCGCCATACAATGTTGGTTATAATTCCATTGCTATATCCCCTTTCATCCCCATGACTTATCCATTCCATAACTGGAAGCCTATACCTCCCACTCTCCTTCACTCTTTTTTTGTCCATTTCCCCACCCACTTCCCTCTGGCAAGTATCAGTTTATTCTCTGTATTTTTCAGTTTATTTATGCTTTGTGTGTGTGTGTGTGTGTGTTTTTTTTAAGATTCCATATACAAGTGAAACCATATGGCATTTGTCATTCTCTGTATGACTTAGAGTCCATAGTTCTAATTCCTACACCATGAATACATTATATGGGGTTTTCCCCCCTGTGATTCATCCATTTTGGGAGGTTAAGACATTCGTCTTATTTAGTAACATAACTTCCATTATATGTAAGACCATGATGACCACACAATAAATAAGATTAAAAGGAAGTATACCAGAATGTTCAGTAGAGTTGTTATTCAGTGTGATTATAAGTAATTTCATCATTTTACAACTTTAACATGTTGTCCTAATATTCTATAATGAATAGAAGTCAGCATTGGGGATAGTTAAAAAGTGGAAACTCTGGTCAAACATACCTGTTTTCAAGTTATCTATCCCTAATTTTGTGACTAGAACAAGTTATCTATGGCTTCAGTTCTAATCCACAAAATGGAAATATTATAATTGCCTATATGTTTACATAGCACCATGGAGATTATTGCAATGTCATTAACAACGTTAACTACTGGTATTTGTACTATGCCTTGAATCACAAAATATTGCAGAAATGTGGGTTAGGAAAGTATAAGAGGTGGTGAGAATTAGGCATAAAATTTAATAAATAATACATGAATTTTATAAATAAGCAAAAGAACATCACTTTTTGTATGTCTTTGTACTGGAAAAAACAGCAAATTTAGGTCTGAGATAATAGATAATATTTTCAAGTCAAAATATCCTTTTCCATCACTACAGAAATTTCAGTATATTTTATCTTGTATCAGAAAATTATTTCTTGGGGCGTCTGGGTGGCTCAGTGGGTTAAAGCCTCTGCCTTCGGCTTAGGTCATGATCCCAGGGTCCTGGGATCGAGCCCCACATCGGGCTCTCTGCTCAGCAGGGAGTCTGCTTTCTCCTCTCTCTCTGCCTGCCTCTCTGCCTACTTGTGCTGTCTGTTAAATAAATAAATAAAATCTTTAAAATAAAAAAAAAAAGTTATTTATTTCTCAAAGTTTCACTAAGGCCACACAACAAACCCAGAGAGGTACAGAATTACTTGACTTTTCTCTATGCAATTCCAAATCAAATCAGATTATCTGAACGATGAGCCTCTGTGATCAGTTTGGAGATGTTAAACAGGACTGTCCCCTACACTAAGCATAGGATATAGTTTTTCATATTTAACACTATTGTCCCAGTATGTTCTCAACAAATTTATAGGCAATGCCTAAATAATGGAATCATATAGCATAAAGGACTGGGAATTGCGAGATCTATCTTCGATCCAAGGCTTTGCCACTTGCTGATTACTTAGCTATGGGCAAGTAATTTAATATTTTAGAATGTAGGCATATTTATTTATAAAACTTAAAAGGTAATTTTCTTGGACCATATTGAGAAAATACATAAATAACCTTCAAAAATTATAAATAACAACCATTATAAATAATAACCATTATAAAACCATTTCTAAGGCAGAATGACAATGATCTTAATATCATGGAATCACAGTGTTTCTTGTATTGAAAGAAACCTTAAAAGTCATTAAGTTCAACCATACCTTTGGTGCTTGATTATCTAAGTAAAGATGTGATGGATATAAAATGCTTAATTTATTTTACAAGAAGAGACCATTAACTCTGTCCCCAATATGTCTTAGAACATTTTCTTTGAGTTATAGAGGAGTGTTATTTTCTTTTCTTTACTCCACTCTTTTATTCCTTACACAACTCCATTAAATGGATGTTATTCCTCTCTCTATTTCATAGATGAGGAAATCTAAAAAATAATTGTGATGTACCTTGCCAAGGATTCACAGCTAGTAAGTTGTAGAGCCTGGACTTGATCCCAGGCAGCCAGGGTGCAATCAGTCTCCAGAATTTTAAATAATCTAACCAGCACAGCATACTATTTGTTCCCAAGTAATGTGGAATGCGGGAATCTCTGCTCCCTGCATGTAATTGTGGATGGATGTAAGAAGCATCCTTTTAAATGTCATAATAATCCAGAGTCTAGATCAGCACAGTCTAATATTACTTTTTGAGATGAAGAAAATGTTCTATATCTGTACCGTCCAATATAGTAGCTAGTAGCCACATTTGACTTTTGAGCACTTGATATGTGCTAGTGTGATTGAAGGACCAACTCTTTAATTTTAATAATTCTAAATTAAATAGCTATATGTGGCTAGCAACCACATAGTGAGCCCTTATTGAACAACATAGTTTTAGGTCAATTCTCTCATGTTTTTTTTTCCTTTGGCGTATATGAAGACCTGCATTTCTATGTGTGACACCCTCCCGAGTTGGAGCCAGGGAAGACAAAGCAGTGGCAGAAATTTAGAACAGTACAATAAATTCCTGTATTCCTTCATTTGTAGCCTTCAAGTTTAACTCCCTGTGTGTGTGTGTGTGTGTGTGTATGATTATTTCTCTGAACCATTTGAGAGAACACCACAGGCATGATCCTCCTTTCCTTTACAAAATACTTAAATGTATATTTCCTAAAAATACATTATCTTACATAAATCAGAAAATTAACACTTATTAGTCATGCTATTATCTAATCTACGGACCTTATTCAGATTTCAGCACTTGTCCCAATAATGTCTTTTATATCCAAGCAAATACCATCTTACACTTTGCACTTAATTTTCATGTCTCTTTAGTCTCCTTTATTCTGAAACAGTTCTTCAGTCTGATTTGCATTTCATGACATAGATATTTTTTACATGACATAGGCCAGTTTGCAGGCTTTCTCTCAATTTAGTTTTGTCCAATGCTTCCTTATGATTAAATTTATTTTGACAATAAAGGGATGGTAGGAACAATAAGAGTGATGATGTGTCTTTGTGGTGCGTCATATCAAGAAGTACACAATGGGGGCGCCTGGGTGGCTCAGTGGGTTAAAGCCTCTGCCTTAGGCTCAGGTCATGATCCCAGCGTCCTGGGATGGAACCCCGCATCAGGCTCTCTGCTCAGCGGAGAGCCTGCTTCCTCCTCTCTCTCTGCCTGCCTCCCTGCCTACCTGTGATCTTTCTCTCTCTCTGTCAAAAAAATAAATAAAATCTTTAAAAAAAAAAAAAAGAAGTACACAATGACCCTTTGTCCTGTTAAGGTGATGTTAACTTTGATCACTTTGTTAAGAGTCTGTCTACCAGGAAGGTGTTTGCTAGTTAAGCTCATAGTCCTTTATTTATTTTGATGACCAATTGTCTGTGTTTGGACAGAGAAAGCCTTTACAAGCTGGCCCCTGTATCTTTTTGACATGACTCCAATATTATTTGAGTATATCCCTTATTTCTGGCACAAGAAGAATTATAGACTTTTTCTTTCTTCACTTTCCGCAGTTGGCATTGGAATCAGTAATTTTCCCAAAATGCCTAGATTTCTTTTTGTTCTTTTAGATTACTCTTCGAAAGAAAGGTATTTTGAAATCAAGATCCTGGGGCCAATTTTGCTTCTTGTTGCTACTGGATGTGATTGTTTTTAGGCCTTCTCGGCAGACAGAACAAAGTGTACATATTCATAGTGTATATATGGTACCCAAATCTCTGTATATATTAATATTAATTATATACCTCTATCTATCTATCTATTTCTGTATCTTAAAAAGCTGTAAATTCAAACCAATATCTCTGATACCAACCAATACCATGGAGTTATATGCTCCTTTCCCACTTTCTCATATTTTAACCCTTCTCTGACAGTGTAAAACCGAGCTACTGTTCTTGACACTGTATTTAATTGTTCATTCCTAGAATATAAAGAAAATAGTCTAAAATTATTAACCCACGAATATGAGGAAAGATGTCTACTACGTAGAGTTCAATATTTGTTTAGAATTCTTTGTGTCTTCAGACTGAGGATATTTGGTCCAAATAGTTTAAAAATTACCTGAAATCTCCCTTCTGCCCCATAGCCAGTGTGGCTGTTGCTCATTGGAAATCTAACTCTGGTGTTTTTCTAATTTCTACTTCTTTTTTTCTTTTTTTACCCCTTTTCATGTCTATTTTTTTAAGTAAGTCAAACATTACAAATTTCTCAAAATCAAAGCTGTACCAGAAATTACACTCAGGGGTGCCTGTGCCTGGGTGGCTCAGTTGGTTGAGAGTCTGCCTTCAGCTCTGGTCATGATCCCGGAGTCCTGGGATGGAGCCTCACATTGGGCTCCCTGTGTTGTGCGGAGCCTGCTTGTCTCTCTTCTCTCTGCTTGTGTTCTCTCTTGTATCTGTCACTCTCTCTCTCAAATTTAAAAAAAAAAAAAAGGGAAAGAAAGAAAAAAGGAAAAATCTTAGAAAAAAAAAGAAATTATACTCAGAAGTGTTATTTCTCTTACCCTTTCTTCATAAAAGTTTAGAGGACATTATAAATAAGATTATAAATGTTCAGATTTTGCACACTACCTGGCATCTACTTAGGTCCCCAAAAGTCTGAGCTAGCTACTACCTTATTAATATATAATGCATTATTTGTTTCAGGGGTACAGGTGTGTGATTCATCAGTCTTACACAATTCACAGAGCTCACCATAGAACATACCCTTCCCATTGTCCATCACCCAGCCACCCAATCCCTTCTACACTCCTCCCCTCCAGCAACCCTCAGTTTATTTCCTGAGATTAAGAGTCTCTTATGGTTTGTCTCCCTCTGGTTTCGTCTTGTTTCATTTTCCCTTCTTTTCCCCATGACCCCCTGCTCTGCCTCTCAAATTCCTCACACCAGTGAGATCATATGATAATTGTCTTTCTATGATTGACTTATTTCAATTAGCATAATACGCTATAGTTCCATCCACATCCTTGCAAATAGCAAGATTCCCGGGTTTTTTGATGGTTGCATAATGTTCATCTGTTGATGGACATCTAGGTTCTTTCCATAGTTTGGCTATTGTGGACATTGCTGCTATAAACATTTGGGTGCACATGCCCCTTCAGATCACTACATTTGTATCTTTAGGATAAATACCCAGTAGTGCGATTGTTGGGTCCTAGGGTAGCTCTATTCCAACTTTTTGAGGAAACTCGATGCTGTTTTCCAGAGTGGCTTCTCCTGGCTCCTCATTTAATATTGCTTTACCTGTGTTCATGCTTCATACCTTTTCCTCTCCTCTGTGAAACCAAATTGGAATGTGAATAAAATGATTCTCAAGCTTGGGTATTTGAAACCTTACTAGTAATAGATTATTTGCATCCTTGTCACAATTGATCACAAAATGCTATTGTATTTAGTTCCCTAATTAAGAATTACTGGACTGTTTTATTTCATAAAAAGCAGAATGTGGCTACTGCCTATGATATAAGCATAATGTTATTGCAGGAGTAATGTACAAAACATCAGAGTCAGACCTCATTTCAGTGGTGCCTTAAATGTGAAGAAAGTAGCTGTAATTCTGTATGCAAGTTATAATTATTAGTTGGAGTGAAACAAGTAAAGAGTCCTGAGGCATGTCTGAAGAAATGAGCAGATTACATGCTTAACTAATTATGAGTGATAAGGCTCCAGATTAGGTCATGCTCCGCAAAAGGAAGGGAGGAAGAAGCATTGTGTCATTACAATCGCTTTCATTTTAATGCATTTCTTTTCTAAGAAAAAGCTTTGGTTCTGAAAGCATTACTGCATTTTGCTCTTGAATTCTGTGCATACTTTAAACTAGTCATTCTATTATGTATACTTTGCTAATAGTATTTGATAAATATTTCAGAAAACAGATTTCTTCTCATGGTTAAATATTTTAAGTAAAAATTCTGTATCAAATTTGAGGCATTTCTTCAATTGGGAGGAATATATATTTTTCCTTTTATGATCACATAAAAGTTGCTACATTTCATAAAAAAATTTAAAGCACATTTAATTTTACTGTGATTTTATAACTAAGCAATAGAAAAAACAAGGAAAAGTGTATTTATAGAGAACTCATGAATGACAAAAACATTCATGAATCTTAAACATTTATGGGAAGTAAATACAGATGATATATCAAGACCAAAAATGTAATAACCATGTAGGTATCGGCAACATGACAGTCTCCCTATGATGGATACTTTTAAACATACTTTCTACACTCTTGATAGTATATCAAATATCTACAATAGCCAAACTATGGAAAGAACCTAGATGTCCATCAACAGATGAACATTATGCAATTATACAATGGAACAGTATACAGCTATTCTTTGATAGTATATCAAAACACATTTTGTTATCCATATCTTAATAGCAGTGGAAACTTAGGGTTGTTAAATCAAACTACCAGTTGCACGAACTTAAAATGTTAGTTCTAATACATTTTTAGTAAATGTCATGTCTCAATTTTGCAGGGAAAATTTAGCATGCTAATCTGTAGCGCAGATATATTAAAGCCTTTTTATATATGAGTAAGCATTTTCTAACATATTTCCAGTTTCACTACAAATTTTTCAAAGTGATACACAGCTATATCCTGCTTATTTAATACCCAATTTCCACATTTATGAATCTCATCTTCCAAATGAGGTATGCACCGCAGTTCCTCAGACCCAAACTCTTCTCCATGCCATGGCTGTGGTTTCCAAGGCCCCTCATTTCCCTGCAGCTCCAGCCCTCCTGAAGATTTCTTTCTTTTCCGACTTCTCATGCTTCCTTTATATGTTTACCTCATAAATAACTTTATGTAAGTTATTTCTATGAGAAACTGGGGTTCAATGTTCTAAGCAATTTAGCTATAAGTTGTAAGACTACTGTGGATCATAATTTTTAATTTTTTTTTAATTTCCCATTATTGTAATATGTCCCATTCTTTAAATGTGACCAAGGGATCATACATAAATTTTCTTGGTCCTTTTGAAATATCTTGCCAAATATCTAGAGTAGGTTTCTAACTAGCTAATGTTTTTCCCCTTCCTTTTCGGTCTGAATTAAGTATTGAAGAGAAGTTATCCTGATAACTTTGTTTTCCTTTTCCAGATGAAATTGTTATCATGGCAAAGAAAAACAATTCGCTTTTCTACTTCCATTGCAATAAGGTTTTCAATAGGTATCAGGAAACTCGTCAGGCCCCTATTAGTACAAAAGCTTGCTTTTTCTCTCACCTGATTCTATAATTATCATTAGGAATAAAGCACACACAGCCTCCAGCCAGGCATCAAGGATGATTCTGTCTGCATTTTTATTAATTTCTCCCAATGGCCCTTTGTATTTTATATATAAAAAATATATAGATTCCTCGATACCATATTTTTCATTATTTCTCTCCACTTTTCCCTACTGGGATTTGAAAGTGCATTTGAACTCAAAGTAGGTAATACTAATTGACACATTTTTTTAAGAATCTGCTATTATAAGATGGGCAAAAGTATAGCTTTGAACGATGTAATTTATAAACGGAGATAAAAGAGTTTTGGGCATTTTCTCTTAACTGATCTCATTAGTAACTACTCTAAGAGTCATTTGACACTCCTTTAAAGTGTAAATATTTGACTCTTGCTCAACTAGGAATAATTTATATAAGATGTATCATATGATGGCTTACCTTTGGGTATAACTCATTACCCCTGCATTTAATCATTTCTAAAAGATGGTACAATTAAAGAATATAGATGCTTTTATTTTTATGTCTATGATTATTTTGCCCTTGGATCAATTAAATGATAATCCACTACTCAATACAGCCTAAAAAAATAAAGGTCAAAGAAAAAGTCTGTGACTTCATTAAAGTAAAAAAAAAAAAAAAAAAAAGAAGAGGAAAAAAGAAACGTAAGAAAAAATTCAGAATTTGGGAAATAAAAAAGATACAACAAATAGGGCATCTCAGGAAATCTGAGAATGTCATAACCCTGGTCATGTTATACTAAAAAATACAGTAAATTTTAATACATTCTGAATCATAAATATAATCACATTGGGGTTATCTAACAGGGATTATCCTAATCTAGCTCATATGTCCATTTTGAGAACAAAGAATACAAAAGCTTGTGTATTCACAATTTTTCTTGTGATTGTCTGGAAATACAGTGAATAGTTTTAATCCAAAATTTCCTGTATAAGAAAAGAATAAATTAGAAATAATGCTGATGCAGCTGAAGATCAGATAGTACTAGCAATAACAAGGAACCCAATATAAAACCAAGGCTTAAAGATGTTAGAAACCTAGAGCATAAGGTAATATCAAGTCCCATATTTCAGGAAGGATTATAAAGCAAAATATAATATTATAATTATCAGTTGGAGTCTACCAAAAAAATCTGGTATTAGTTTACCTTATAGTTACTATTGATCATTCCATGACGTGAACATTGTAGCTGGAATGTGATACTGCCTTCTATGCCCACAAAAGAACATTGTAGCTGGAATGTGACACTGCCTCCTATGCCCACAAAAGGGGCCAACAACACAGTGGCCAGGTGGTACCATAGCCTACCTAAACCTAATTCAGTTCTATTCTAAACATAATTTAAGTAAGCAGCTGCTAGTCACAGTGTAGTTTTAAGGTGGAACTTAAGACTGTTAACTAAAAACAAAACAAAACAAAATAGCGTTGCAGAAAATTATACACAATTTGTCTTATGTCTGAAATAATAATAAAGGAAAACTGAATAAATACAGAAAAAGTTACTAATAGCAATTATTTGGGTGAAGGTAGAATTTTTATTCAGTAATTGTACTTTAATAATTCTGTAGTGTTTGATTATCAATTAGCGGTTATCAAAATATCAACTCTACAGAAAAGTCAGCTGATATAATAAAGTCACAGAATTTAGAGTCAAACATGACAACTGTCTAGCCACATGATGTCATAAATGTCATATATTTCTTCTGAGCCTCAGTGTTCTTATCTGTAAAATACAATTAGTAACAAAATTTCTTAGCTAATAGTTTGCAATGTATGAGAAAGTACTTTATAAGCTGCAAATAGGGAGACACATTGGTAGTTATATATGTACAATTTTTATATTGAAACAATGAACATACAATATTATTAGTTTCTGGTATACAACATACTGATTCAACTATTCTGTATATTACTCAGTGCTCATAAAGATAAGTGTATTTTAATCCCCTTTGTTCTCTGTAGTTAAGGTTTCTTTTTTTTTTTTTTTGTCTGTTTTGCTTCTTCATTTTCTTTTTTAGATTCTACATATATGTAAAATCATATGGTATTTGTCTTTCTCTTATTTTACTTAGCATAGTGAACCCTAGGTTCATCCATGTGGTCACAAATGGGAAGATCTCATGTTTTTTATGGCTGAGTAATATTCCATGTGTGTGTGTGTGTGTGTGTGTGTGTGTGTGTGTGTGTGTGTGTCTAACCTCTTTATCCATTTTTCTATCAATGGACAGTTGGGTTGCTTCCATATTTTGGCTATTGAAAATAATGCTACAACAAATATATCAGTGTTTAGATCTTTTTCAATTAGTGTTTTTGTTTTCTTTGAGTAAATACCTGATAGTGGACTTACTGATTAGATGGTATTTCTATTTTTAATTTTTTCGGGCACCTCCATATTGTTCTGTAAATATAGTTGTATCGATTTACATTCCCACTAACAGTGTACAAGGGTGGTTTTTGTCTCTACATCCTCGCCCACACTTGCTATTTCTTGTCTTTTTGATTCTACTCATTCTGACAGGGTAAGGTGACATTTCATTGTAGTTTTGATTTGTATTTTCTTGAGATTAGTGAGGAGCATCTTTTCATGGTCTATTGGCCTTGAATAGGTCTTCTTTGGCAAAATGTCTATTCAAGTCTTCTGCCCATTTTAATCAGATTATTTTCATTTTTGATATTTAATTGTATAAGTTCTTTATATTTCAGATATTAGCCCTTTATCAGATATCTTGTTTGCAAATGACTTCCCCCATTCAATAGGTTGCTTTTCATTTTATTGATGACTTCCTTCACTGTGTAAAAGCTTTCTATTTTTGTTTCTATTTCCTCTGAGGAGACATAGGTAGGAAAATGTTGCTAAGGCTAATGACAGAGAAATTACTGCCTATGTTTTCTTCTAGGCAATCTATGGTTTCATGTCTCACATTTAGCTCTTTAATCCATTTTGAGTTTATTTTTTGTGTATGGTGTAAGAAAGCTGTGTTGTTTCATTCTTTTGCACATAGCTATCCAGTTTTTCCATCACCATTTATTGAAGAAATTATCCTTTCTTCATTGTATATTCTTGCCTACTTTGTCATAAATTAATTGATCATACAAGCATGGGTTTATTTCTGGGCCTTCTATTCTGTCCTATTGATCTATGTGTCTATTTTTGTTCTAGGACCATAACATTTTTATTACTCCAGCTTTGTATTATCTTGAAATCTGGCATTGTCTTTTACCTCTAGTTTTATTCTTCTTTCTCAAGATTGCTTTGGCTTTGAGATCTTTTGTAGTTCCATACAAATTTTTGGATTATTTGTTCTAGTTCTGTGAAAAATGCTGCTGGCATCTTGATAGAGATTACATTTGAATTTGTAGATTGCTTTGGGTAATACAGACACTTTAATGATGTTAATTTTTCCAATCCATGAGCATGGAATATCTTTCTATTTTTTGTGTCATCTTTAATTTTTTCATCAATGTTGTATAGTTTTCTTTGGTTGTGTTTGTTCCCAGGTTGTGTGTGTGTGTGTGTGTGTGTGTGTGTATAATTGTAAATGCAATTATTTTCTTAATTTCTCTTTCTACCACTTCATTACTAGTATATATAAATGAAACAGACTTCTGTATATTAATTTTATGTCCTGCAAATTTACTGAATTCATTTATCAGTTCTGGTAGTTTTTTGATGTAGTCTTTAGGATTTTCTATATACAGTATCATGTTATCTGTAAATAGTAACAGGTTTATTTCTTCTTTACCAATTTGGTTTTCTTTTATTCCTTTTCTGATCTGATTGTTGTAGCTACAATTCCAGTACTATGTTGAATAAAAGTGGTAAGAGTGGACATCCTTGTCTTATTCGTGATCTGAGAGGAAAATGCTCTCAGTTTTTAACCACTGAGTATGATGTTAGCTGTGACTTTTTAATATGTGGCCTTTATTGTGTTGAAGTATATTCCCTCTAGCCCTACTTTATTGAGAATTGTTATCATGAGTGGATATTGTATCTTGTCAAATGCCTTTTCTGCATCTATTGAGATGATATTTTTTTTTATCCTTTCTCTTGTTAATGTGATATATCACACTGATTGATATGCAAATATTGAACCACCCTCATATCCCTGAAATAAATCCTACTTGATCATAGTGAATGAATCTTTTATTGTATTGTTGGATTCAGTTTGCTAATATTTATTGTGGATTTTTGCATCTATGTTCATCAGAGATATTAGCATGCAGTTTTCTTTTTTTTTTTTTTCTTTGTAGTGTCTGTCTGGTTTTAGTATTAGGGTAATACTGGTCTCATAGAATAAATTTGGAAGTTTTCTTTTTCTTTTTTTTTTGTAATCTGTTAAAAAGAATAGTTATTAATTCTTCTCTAAAAGTTTGGTAGAATTCATTTATAAAGCCCTCAGTCTATTGTTTATTGGGAGTTTTTTGATTACTGATTCAGTTTCATTACTAGTTATCAGTCTGTTCAAAGTTTCTATTTTTTCCTGATTCAGTTTTAGGTTATATGTTTCAAATTTACCCATTTCTTCTAGGTTGTCCAATTTGTTAAAACACAGTTTTCCATAATATTCTTATAATCCTTTATATTTCTGTAGTGTCAGGTATTATTTCTCTTCCTTTGTTTATGATTATGAATTTTCTCTTTTTCTTATTAAGTCTCCCTAAAGTTTTATCAATTTCTTTTTTATCTTTTCAAAGAACCAATTCCTGGTTTCCTTAATATATCTATGGGTTTTTTTTGTTTTTTTGGGGGGGGGGTTGTCTTTATTATTTCCTTCCTTTATTAGCTTTGGCCTTTGTTTCTATTTTTCTAGTTTTTATAGGTGCAAGGTTAGGTTGTTTGAGATTTTTCTTGTTTCCTGAGGTATGCCTGTATTGCTATAAACTTCCCTCTTACAACACTTTTTGCAGCATCCCCAAGATTTTGAAACATTGTATTTTCATTTTCATTTGTCTTCATGTATTTTTAGATTTCCTCTCTGTTTTAATTGACTCATTCATTGTGTAGCAGTAGGTTGTTTAGCCTCCATGTTTTTGTGTTCTTTTCAGATTTTTCACTTGTAATTGATTTCTAGTTTTGTACCACTGTGGTCACAAAGGATGCTTGATAGGATTTTAATCTTAAGTTTTTTGAGATCTACTCTGAAGAATGCTCCATGTACACTTGAAAAAAATGTGTATTCTGTTTTGGGGAGCAATGCACTACTAGGTCCATCAGCTCTAATGTGTTGTTCAAAGCCACTGTTTCCTTGTTGAATTTTTTTCAGTCTGAAATTTTTTGAATATTTTTTCGATCTATACATTGACGTAAGTGGGGTGTTAAAGTCCCTTACTATTACTGTATTACTGTCAATTTCTCCCTTTATGTGCATTAATAATTGTTTTGTGAAAATGTTGGGTGCATAGATAATTTATAATTTTTACATATTTACAATTTGGAACATTTATAATATTTATATAGATATGCTTGTGTTGGATTATTCATTATTATGTAATGCCCTTTTTGCTCTTGCTATAGTCTTTGTTTCAAAGTCTATTTTGTTTGGTATAAGTATTACTAGTTATTCCACATAACTAGAGGTTGGATGGTGGTCAAAGCTTAAAGAGAGTTAGGGGCGCCCGGATGGCTCAGTGGGTTAAAGCCTCTCCCTTCAGCTCAGGTCATGATCCCAGGGTCCTGGGATTGAGCCCCACATTGGGCTCTCTGCTCATAGGGGAGCCTGCTTCCTCCTCTCTGTCTGCCTCTCTGCCTACAAAGGGATAAAAAGATAGCGGACCTTGCAGTGAGGGAAAGAGGCTGTCCAAACAAATTGTAAGACTCAACCATGTACATACTCAGACATGATAATATCTGTGAAAGTTGTCTTCAGGGGCACCTGGGTGGCTCAGTGAGTTAAAGCCTGTGCCTTCAGTTCAGGTCATGATTTCAGGGTCCTGGGATGGAACCCTGCATCAGGCTGTCTGCTCAGCAGGGAGCCTGCTTCACTCTCACTCTCTGCCTGCCTCTCTGCCTACTTGTGTTCTCTCTCTCTCTCTGCCAAATAAATAAATAAAATCTTTTTTTTAAAAAAAGCATAAAGATAGTTAAATGATATCACCCAAATTTGATCTTTTGAACACAATTCATTTCTTCAAAACCTCTAAGTAAACTAAGCAAAGTAAAGCCTCTAAGTAAAGATAAAACCAGGGCATAAATTTTAGAGTGAGGCAGATTGAAGCTCAGATCCTATCTGTATCACTTTCATAATCTTGTGCATATTATCTTCTTTGAACCTCACTTTTCCCATCTGTTAAATGAGAATAAAAATAATAACTATCTCATGAGGTTGCCTGTAGAAGAAAAAAAATGTTTTAATACTTGAGACTGAATAGATGCTCATTAAATGGTCAATAAATAAAGTATGCAGAGACTTTGCTTCTGCCCCTTACAAACTGAGAACTTCAATCCACCTGTTTAGAATTAAGATTGATGACTTAGAAATGAGTGAATAAATATGTGGTATGATATAGATTTATTTTTCTCTTAGAAGTTATCCTAACAAGTTTCTTTTGAGAATTTTTATAGACTTTCTGTAGCTTTCCTACCAGCTTCATTTGTTTTGTGCCTCTTGCTGGCAACTACGTTTTGTCAATAAAGATGGGCTGAATAATTTGATGTTGCTTCTGTGGGAGAGAACGGTCCTTTGGGTGCAAAGTGTGGCATGTGGAAGATTTTCCTAATCTAATGAGTTAGAGATCTGAGCAGCTGGAAGTAGTGTTGTTAAAAACAGAGTCTATTCTGTTCTGTATCCACCACTCCCATCTTAGTACAAGAATCACTTAAAGACGACTTTTTGTTGTTGTTGTCATTAAAGACTTTATTTATTTGACAGACAGAGAGAGAGAGATCACAAGTAGGCAGAGAGGCAGGCAGAGAGTAAGAGTGAAGCAGGCTCCCCACCGAGCAGACAGCCTGATGCGGGGCTCCATCCCAGGACCCTGAAATCATGACCTGAACTGAAGGCACAGGCTTTAACTCACTGAGCCACCCAGGTACCCCTGAAGACAACTTCCACAGATATTATCATGTCTGAGTATGTACATGGTTGAGTCTTATAATTTGTTTGGACAGCCTCTTTCCTTCACTGCAAGGTCCGCTGTCTTTTTATCCCTAGTGGTAGTTAGGTTTATGAAATCTACTCTTGTCTGTGAAATTACGAAGCTAAATTTGTTTCCTCCTTTAAATCTAACATCCTTAAAATAAGGGTATCCAAATGTAGATTTGGGTTTGGTTTCATCTTACATTTATTTTTTTTTTTTAATTTCTTACCATAATGGCTTCTCTAGTGAGACAGTTAAATGTAGCTTGTACACTAGCCTGATAGTGGCAACTGTGAGAATATATGCTTGCTACCTTTTTGTGCCCCAGTTTCCTCATACATATTAGGAGATAAGTCAGTATTTTTTACTTGTCTCACAGATTCATTAAATGTCAATTACATTTGTTTTAAAATACCTACAAAGTATTTGTGTCTCCAAAATTATCTAATCTTGGAAAAACTGATTTTAAAAGGATCCCTGTGGTCATGAGATTTATAGTTAAACTGTCAGTTGAAAATATTATGCTTTCAATTTTATTTAAAAAGCAAGATCCACTCCCAAGTTAAGTTTGTTATGTGAAATATTAAAAATTTGTGTAAATAGTAACATCACAAAAACATCATAGAAATCTCATTTTGTTCAGTTTTATAGCCATCATTTATTTTAACGACCCTTGTAACTTTCTTTTCAGCAGGCTATTAGGGAACACTGGAGTTGGCTCTAGAAGAGTTCTCATATCAATTCTTACAAATAAAAATCAAAAAATTATATAAAAGTATACAAACATTTTATTCACTTGGATAAAAGGCAGTTCATTCAATTCAGCTGAACTAGTTCTTTTATTAAAATAAGTGTTCGGGTATCTGGGTGGCTCAGTGGGTTAAGCCTCTGCCTTCTGCTCAGGTCATAGGATCTCAGGGTCCTGGGATTGAGTCCTGCATCGGGCTCTCTGCTTCCTCCTCCTCCTCTCTCTCTGCCTACTTGTGATCTCTCTATGTCAAATAAATAAATAAAATCTTTTAAAAATAAAATAAGTATTCATTTTACTTAATCACTTCCATTATAACCTAATAAATTGTTAAAAGCCTTTTTTAGATTTTTTTTTTAAAGATTCTATTTATTAGAGAGAGAGAGAGAGTGCACAGGGGCAGGGACAAACAGATTCCACACTGAGCATGGAGCCTAATGCACAGCTCGGTCCCATGACCCTGAGATCATGACCTAAGCCAAAATCAAGAGTCAGATGCTTAATCTATTGAGCCACCCAGGTGCCCCAATTGTTGTAGCCTTCTGAAACACAAAAACTCAGAAAGTCTTACTCATGTAAAACACAACAATAACAACAACAATAAAAAAAAAAGAAACTACAACAACAAAAAATTTTTAAGTTCTATTGATACAAGTCAAATTTGTGTCAAATCAATGTATCCAAAATTATAAAGGTTATGAGGCATCATTCTTAGTATCCTTGGAACTTGTTTAATTTTAAGGAAACTTCACCTCTAAGCAATCAAGTAATATTTTAAAATTTTCTTTTAATACAAAAAAAAAAAAATTAAATGTCTTGTTTCTTGAGGTAACCTAAACTACTTGTCAAGTTCAGACCATGGGGTAGAGCATTAGTATTTTTCTAATACAATCAAATCCATCCCATTTGAAAGAGTAGAGAAATGGGAGAAGCTAAATGTCCTCAACATGTGTGGGTTGGAACCCCTTGGAGACTATCCATTTTAGGAATAGTTTAATACTTTCTGAATACTTATCATAACCTTCTATATAAGTATTAAGAGATCTAGAGGGTATATTTTCTTTATACATCCTTTGGCTTTTTGAGAGAGAAAAGAGATAATGTGGAGTCCCACATGATTTGGATATATTTTAAAATGCCTGGTTTGTGTATTTATTCTTCCTAGAAATGGGAAAGTCACTAGAAGAATTTGTGGCTTATCTATATGTAAGAATTGTAGTTTATATGTCTTATTGGTCATGGTCTCCCTAATGAAAGAACATTTTTCAATCTCTTTACTCAATAAAGATGTATTAAAATATACCATGTACAAAATATTTTGTTGATTATCACAACAATTCTTTCGGGTGAGTAAAAGCAGTATTATTATGTTTCTTTTTGGTAGTGTTGTTAACTTGACTTTCTCACCCAGAGTCAGTACCAATCCATTCCACTTGGGAAAGACCTAAGAGTCAGGTAACCTAAGCAGTAACTGGAGACATTAAAACCATTGGTTTGGGGCGCCTGGGTGGCTCAGTGAGTTAAAGCCTCTGCCTTCAGCTCAGGTCATGATCCCAGGGTCCTAGGATTGAGCCCCGCATCGGGCTCTCTGCTCATCGGGGAGCCTGCTTCCTCCTCTCTGCCTGCCTCTCTGCCTACCTGTGATCTCTGTCAGATAAATAAATAAAATCTTTTTTAAAAATTTAAAAAAAAACATTGATTTTATCTCACACCTAGAATTGAGATGTCCTGTCAGCCAGTCAAAACAGATTAATTGCCTATGTGCTATCAAACTAGATGTTGAAGTGAAAAATCTAAAGAGCTAAATATGCAGATAAAAATAAATATGAGAGTTGTTTTTGGAAAAGATACACTGAAATTTACTATGGAAAAAAAAGAGAGCCAAAACTCTTCCTGATGAAGACTGTTTTTATATAAATACATGTCCTTCACATCTAGTAGCAGCACAGGAAGCAGCTGCACGACCCTCAGATTAGTATCTGGAATTTAGAGATTTAGAGGTTCTTACAGGTCACATGAAAATATTACATGTTGGTAAATGAAGTCTGAAAAGCCAAAGGACCATCCTCTGGCTACTCCACAGAAATCATGCTTTGCCTTGTAAGTTCAGATTTGAATGTGTCCATTTCCAGCGAAAGAAGGGGAAGAGCTTTAAAATAGTTTTAAAAAACCTCAGATAATTTAAAAATTTAAGTTCTAAAGATAGTACGTTCTGGGTTTAGATCATTTAGAATCTGTCTTTGAACAGAAGGACAACCATGGGAGCAATTAGGCTTCTTGGGATGACATCAGAGACATCTTATCCCCTGAGTGGCATTGGTTACATTTCCCAAGAAAGTTAGTCTAAAGTCTGAGGTAGATTCTCTGCTGGTAAGATTATGAGGAGTGAGTTTTGGTCTCTTGATTTATGGACTCATTTATTCAATTACATTTTTGAGCTCCTGCCATTAGGCAGTGTGCAGGTACAACACAGGGCTCAAGTTTTGTGCAAACTTAAATTTTATTACTTTAGCAAAAATAATATTACTCATGAGAAGGGAGGCTAAATAAAAACATAAAAGAACAGAAGTAGGACCCCCCAAAAAGGAAGCAAATACATAAGAATGGAAGTTGAAGTGTGGATTCAGGTTGAGCAATTAAAAATGTGAGATTTATTATTCTTTATTTATGATGAGAATTAAGGTGGTTGGGGAGGAAAAAAATCTCCCATTACTCCTAAAACTAGCCTGCTTTTATGTATTGGTTGCAATTAGTCATTTGCCAATGAGAGCTTTTGGTTGTGTTTTGCTTTGTTTTTAAGATTTGATTTATTTGACAGAGTATAAGCAAGGTGAGCATCAGAGGGAGAAGACGAAGGGAGCCTGATGCCAGTCTTGATCCCAGAACCTGGGATCATGACCTGAGCTGAAGGCAGATGCTTAACTGACTGAGCCATCCAGGCCTACTGAACTTTTAGTTTTTTTATTTAAAAAAAATTTTTATTTAAATTCAATCTAGTTAACATACAGTGTATTATTAGTTTCAGGGGTAGAATTCAGTGATTCATCAAGTGCCCTCCTTAATGTCTATCACCCAATTACTCCATCCCTCACCCACCACCCCTCTGGCAAAGAGAGCTTTTAGATAGCAGTTAAGAGAATCCGTAAATCAAAACAAAAAGAGACAATCCTTAGTACACCACATGGCTAGAGATAATACACATAAGAAATTTGCTCTACAGTCATTTGAAAGGGTTTGCTGTAGTCCTCTCAACTAGCTAGTTACATAGATAAAAGGCCATCTTGTATTTTGGTAGCCTCAAAAAAATATTTCAAAGTATAAAGACTCCTGTCTGTATAGGATTTGCTTTGAATAAAATAAAGGCATAGTAAATAAGCAAGGCTTTGGATATAAGATAGGAAAAAATTGTAAGGAGAATCAATTACTGAACTTCCCTGTATTTAAGTCACTTATTTTTAAGTCACGTCTTTCAGAGTGGTAAAGTTAGGGGGAAATTTCAGTGTAGAAACATGTTTGATTTGGAAATGTTTACTTAGAGAACGTCCCGTTCATGCTTCTTTATCTGTGATGGTAGCTGAACCAGCATTATCTTTAAGTTTGCTAGTAACTTGAAAACTATGATTTTGAACTTAAACTTTAAGGAATCAAGTTCAAATGATGACTTGAATGCTCATTATTATATAATTGGAAAATGAGACCTTGTCTTTTTAAGGTTTATTAAATCATTACATATATATCTTTAAAAACAGCTTTAAGTATAATTCTTATGAATTGGCTTTGCAGAGTTTCCTGTATTTTTTCTCTTTCTCATTAAATAGAATATTCATAGGTAGCATTAGAAGATATGTTTAATTACTATTTTTTTCCTTATAAAGATGCCAAACTTTCATGTTCACTAAATAACACAAAATTTAAATTCTTTATTTATTAGTGGGTGTGAACAAAAATTTTCTCTGAATCTAACCCAGTGCTGCAACTTGACATAAGTAAGCAAGAAAGCCTTGATTCAAGGCTGTTGCATTAGGAGAAGCCAGAACTCAATCTGAGTTCTATCCCACTGAAACAGTGCAAGAGAGTTTTAAGTGGTCTGGTGGAGGGTTCTGTTGGTTGGCCAAAAACTGATTATTTCTCTGAGACAGTATCCATACCACCCAGAGTGTTCTTTGCTTTTAGAAGCTGTCAGGCATATTTTATTTTGTGTGTGCATACTGGCTTTTCCTACAGGAGAAGGGAACTTTCCCATATCCTCAGGACAGGAGATAATTTTAGGACTTGGACCAGGACAGCTAAGATAGGGGCACTATCTTCCTTGATAATTACGTTTCAAAGGGATGGCTTCCAGGTTCTTGAGGAAGACAATTGTGAGCTGTAAAACTGGTAAGAAGCTTTTACAAAGATTTACATCTCAAAGAAGCAGAGAAAGATTTTACAATTACAAGTTTTCTAAAATGCTCTATGAAAAGAGAGATAAAGGACCTAGAGTTTAGTGAAGCTGAAGGAAGCCATCTTGAACAAAATATTATGTTACAATTTGTACTTCTTTTCCAGATTCTTTGACTGTAGACCTGAGTATACCTTATTTGGATATGGAAAAGGGGAGAAAAAATAGTGATAATGGTTTTGGTACTTTTCTTTGCTCTCTGATACTATTTCTTGAGAGGCTGCCTTTGTGACCTTTAAATGTTATAATTTGAGAAGAAATTAGGTTTTATCTTAGTAATGAACAAAACTGAAATCATATCTTAAATTATTAAAATCACACAGAAAAGAATTATCATCGAAATACAATTAGTAGTTGTATTTTTAGTAGTCTCATTGAACATAGCCATCATGCTGCATAAAAAAAGAGATGTAGTTATAATATAAAGAGAAACAAATTAAGGTAAGTCATGCTAAACAATTACTTAAATAGAATAGCCATGTTCTTAAACCAGCAGCTTCTTATTTTCAAACTGGTATTAAAGAGTGTTTATATGCCATCTTGTTAAGGACACAGCAACAATGATAAATTCTCTTATTCTTTCAGAATCTTTTAAACAAAAAGCCTTACTTTGGAATAATTTCATAGTGCACCAATGCTGAAACATTGTTTGGAACAAAATAACTCAGAAAAATATTGTAAGAAGCACTACCTAGATATTTCTGTGGAAGTCAGAATGCTCCAGTGTCTATTTTTTGAATGCTGTTTAAGATAATTAAGTATGGTTTTCCAGTTACTTGGGGAGGAGGAAATGTGACTTATATCCCTGAGCTCATGATTTCATGCTGTTTAATGTGATGCTGACATACAAGGTAACGTGAAGGTGTGAGGTAGTTAACAGTAGAAGTAAAGGTTTAGAACTGTGAGTCTTGGAATTGTATTATAAAGAATTATAGGAAGAGCTAAAAGTCATCTTATTCTTGCTTTCCTTCTTTCTTTCTTTCCTTCTGCCATCCCTATAGAGCTGAATTTTTAGGATCTCCCTCTATTTCTTTTTCCTTTGACACTGATCTTTGCTAGGAAAATAGAACACTGAACTAATATATCACTTCAAATAGCTAGCAGGGAGTAAGCCCTCCTTATGCCAATACTTAGTAAGCCAGGTCTGAAGATGCAACGTTTCCTCTGGGTTTCAAAGAATAAAGCTAGTAGTGGAATAGAAACTGAGAAATGTGGTCCAACTGATAAGGAAACCTCATCATAAAGTACGAATTAGCAGCAGTTTGCGAGATTTACTTCTGAAGTATTTCATGAGTATTATAGTACCTATTTTTTCCTTTGCTATGGACATATCACCAAAGATAAGGACCCTCCAACTATTTGCACAGGTGCAGGAAAGGAGAGGGGGAGCCAAAATATGCACAGACACAGAGACTCACATGAGCATGCCAAGCATACTAGATTATACGAAAGAATAACTCATCAGTAAGGTAAATGTTATAAAGCCCTGTGACTCATCATTCATGATTTACTCATCTCAAAATTACTTTTTAATTTGTTTTATAAGTCGACAGATTGGACCGGGCATAAATCTAAGCTATCCAGGAAGTGTAACTCTACAGTAACATTATGGGAACAGCTGCTGTCTTTGTGTAGCTTGTACATAGGTTGCTTTTGTAGACCCTAATGATAACAAAACCAATTAGCAGACTAGAAATTGCCAGATATCATGGTTACCTTGCTTCAGACTCACTAAAAATGGAAAGTATTATGCTACTGCTTTTCTTCGTTCATCTAAGAACTTGCAGAATAAGAGTGTTTTGTGTGTAAATGTCGCTGCTTCAGGAGACTATCCCTCATGCAGTCGCCAAATGACACGGAGGAATACTTTATGAATCTGGGAAGATCTCAAGATCTATGGCACTGCTGAATTTCTGACCACAGATTAAAACTTTTAATCGGTATTTTTAAATAAAATAAACCCAGTTCATAAAATGATCTGTTGAGTAGTTTAATGTAAAAGAAAGCATTTCAAAGGCAATGTTATTTAAATGTAAGTGTAGACTATGAGTTATTAGAGTGTGGCTTTCATATTCCTGTTTTCCTAGACGCCTGGGATCAAAGTCACCTTTTGAACTTGCAAAGTAAGGTTCTAAACTTAAATCTTACTGTGAGGATTTAAGTTATTTTCATTGTAAAAAGACAATTGCTATCTAAGGATTTATCTGTAGCATTAATATTTCTGTAATGACAGGGGAACTGAATTAACAGGGGAAAGGGTAGGACTCTGGAACATTTAGGTCATGGCTTTGGAATCAGAGCTCTCAGCAGTTTCGTGCTTTGGATAATTCAAATCGATACAAAACAATTACACAGCTAGAAGGATCTCCAGATACTTAATCCAGTCCCTTGCCTCTAGGAGAAACTAGCTGTAGTCTAAACTAACCTCCACACGGCATTCGGGCTGTTGTGAGAGAAATGGGAATCCTAGGTTTACTTTCTACACTGACTTAGAACATTGCAAATGTGGCTTGGTAACAGAGATTGTTTTTATACATGTGATGTAAGTACCGTACAACAGTCTTCTTACAATCCCAAGATTAGCCATGATAGCCAAAATGACACTCATTTTCGTATAATTACTTTGACAGAGATTTTAAGATTTCTGACCATGTCCCATTTTTAGTGTCTGTTATGTCATATCTGAAAAGTACAAATCCAGTGCAAATTCCTCCATACAACGTTAGTAATCTCAATGTCCACTGGTTATCTTATTTTTAGTTCTTTAGTATTTCGTAAATAGATATAAAAGAAAGATAAAGATAACCATATAAAGTAACATTTGCAGTCTCTCCACCTCAGTGAGAGATCCTTGAATGCCTGTCCTTAGAGCTTACCACAAGGCTCTCTACTTAGTCATTATCCAGCAAATGCTAGTCCATGATATTTTTTTTTCTAAATTGGATTGAAACTAATTCTTATCATCTGTCCTCATGGGAGATGAGGTCAATCTTGAGAAGTGTTCAGTGTCTTGGCTGATTTCAATTCTCTCTTCCAACATTATGTTTCTCTTTATTCCACTTTTAATTCTCCTTCTTTGTTTTATAGAGGTCAATTATCATAAGATCAAAGTAAAACAAGTATTTCCAAGGTCCATTAATGTTCCACTTTCTTCAAGTAAAATTTAATGTGACAAAATTAGTGTACAACAAAAGATTTTAAATAGTCTTTTGGAGTTCAGTTTTATTTTTTAGATACACTTTTCCTAAAGAAAAGAGCAATGGTTCTTCAAGTTTTGTAAATCAGTAGACGTCAAAATCCCTAAAGTACTGTGTCAAGCTAGATTAGTAGTTTAGTCCAAGGATAGCTGAAAGTTTTAGGGAAACATAATATATTACATTAACTACATGCTCTCAGAAAAATATTGAGAACTTTTAACTTATTGAATTCAGGCCACCTTAGGGAACTGCATCCTATTTGACCCATTAATATCTCCTTTAATCCTGCCATCTTTGACTATGGATCAAAACATAAGATTTCTATTAAATACTTTAAATTGATTGTTATGTCTACAACTGACTGCCATCACAATCTCTTTATTTTATCACCTATATCCTACATTTCTTTATGGAATGTTCCTTTTTTTTTTTTTTTGAAGTAATGAACAGTTACTTTACTCACAAAGAAATAGAAATAACCCAAGTGGAAACTGTTCATTCCCTTACACCTGGAGTAGAGCAAGGGGAAGGGAGGACTGCAAGTGGGGATGACATTCTAAGTTGCCTTTCAAAGGTCATCATTATCCTCTCATGCAAAACCCTTCCTCTGCATACACCTCCCAGTACAGTTCACAGATCCCTGAGATTACTGGAACCCAGCTCACTATCTTCCTTTGACCACAAATTCAACCACTCTTTTGTACAACCTCATTGTCTTAATAGAGGCCCCGTCAATTTACTCTAAAAATTTAAACTAACATTCCATCAACACATATCATCAAAGCCCATACCCCAAGAAAATAATTTCCATTTGAGTCCTTTTATAATCTATTTAGCCTCCATGCCCTTCAACCCCATGATTACCAATTTAATCTTCCTCAAACATCACATTAATCTGTGTAGTTGCCACCTGTTGGGTTGTCTTACTCTGGTTTTCAAAAACCATCAAAACTAGTCCTTGACATTTGTCTCTACACATTCTTATTCCTGGTAGAAGATTATAATCAGTACAATAGTTCTCCAAATATGCCTAACTTTCTGAACTCCAACATATTCTCATGGCCTCTCTCTATCCTATCCTACCTCTCCCCCCCAAAAAAACTCACATCTCTTTAGCATCCAAATTACCAAGTATATAGATCTACGTCCTTCAATACGAAAGTGTCCGTATCCATCTCAGAAGTTCTACAGAATTGCACCCCACTATCTGAAAGCATTTATTTCTTCCTTTTGTGGTTAACTATATTTATCATCATATATATTTATCTAAATCTCTTTACTTAAAAAGTAGAATCAGCTTACTGTGTTAGTAAAATAGGGTATAAGTCAATGCCTCCCTCTAATTAGCTCTTTCTGACATCACTTTGTTCCTCTGAACTGCAATTGTATAATATGTAACATACGGGTGTCAGTTAAAACAGTGTCTTAAATTTTGCATGTATTCTGTGAAATCATCAGAAAATTGACCAGGGTTTTCTGTGTGTGTTTTTTTCTCCACATCATTCTCTGTATCATAGCCTGCAAATAGTTGACAATCAATAAATTTTCATTGAATAAGGTATTGAAGGAGGTATTCACTAAATTATTTTGTACAGAGTACAGTAATTGTTAAGGAGTGAATAATCCACTTAAGGATATAGTTTACAGTCTACTACAGTTTCAGTCAGCTGCTAAAAATAGTATAGAAGCATGGCATGCAGGGTTGGAAAAAGACTTGTAAGTTTTAGTGACAAGTTGTACAATGCTGCCATGCCACTACTTTTTTGGAAAAGACTTTGCAAAACCTCTCAATTATACCTCATTGTTATTGTTCTTATACCTTCCTGGATAGCTCTCTAATAAAACTATGACTGTTGTTCACCATTAACAAAGTCCCATCACATGGTTTATTTTGTTAAAATTTATGATTCATTATAAAGTTCAAACTTCTTGTTGGTATACTGGTTGCCTAGAGTTGTAAGTTTTGCATAATTATGGATTTTTTTCAAATGATGATATCTTATAAACATGGGAAGATAGATCTTTCAGAAGATCATATCCTTTTGGATTTATGCCTTGATAAGCAACATTGAAAAAATTAGTTTTTACAAAGATATTAGAATTTTAATCTCTGAAAAGATGCTTAATTTTCAGAGTAACCCAAATATAGCCTATGCTCAGAGGACAGATTTTCTTTTTAATGGTAATCTCAACAAATGCCATCCTTGCCATCACGCCCACCTTCTATGTGTAGTACATGAATGATTATGTTAGTTATTAAATAGATTACTTTCATTTGGCTTTTCCCTAGAGTTAAAGACTAAGCAAAAGATAGGAATATTTTTAACAAATTAGTTACTACAAGAACAGTTTTGATTTAAAAAATGAAAATAAGCTACTGATTCAGCCCTAGGACTTTAATTTGATTTGTGTGTCATCTAATATTTGTTAATGGACTTGACTTTAGTCTTATCTTGGGAGTTCAGAATGCCAATATAACAACAAAATTCCTGAAAAAAAATTCAGCTGATGAAAACCTCTTTAAAAAACTGGTCAAAAGATACGTTATTTTCTTTACTGCAATAAATATAAGATTACTGTGAACAAAATGTGAGTGAAATGAGGTTAATTTGTATTAAATGCAAAAAGGAAATAAAATTAATGAATTAAAAACAGAACTTTACCTTACTTATAATTAGCTTACCTTACTTAGCTCAGTTTTTGATAATTCCTTTAAATGTAATTTTGGGGGGTGCCTGGGTGGCTCATTTGGTTAAGCATCCAACTTCTCAGGGTCATGGGATTGAGCCCTGGGGTCAGTCTCTACTCTCAGCCTGGGGTCGGCCTGTCCCTCTCCATCTCACTCTGCTCCTTTGTGTGCACGTGTGCTCTCTCTCTCTCTCAAATAATTTAAAAAGCAATGTAATTTTGGAAAACTTGTTCTTTTTTGGCTAAAATTTTATTTTAATAAACACATACATGCTGCCAGTATAACCCTCACTCATATAGTTTCTGATGATTAATATCAATATGCAAAAGTTTGATTCCCTCAGATTTGAGACCTGATTCAGCATTCAAAACTTTGCACTCAAAGTCCCAACAAAATTTTCAGAGCAATTTCTGTTTTTATACACCAGAGTCTGGAAACACGTGCATGAAAAATGACACGTCACCTGACTACTACATTAGTTCATTTCTTGACAGTATCATAGTAAAGCAATTTAAAAACAGGGCACAGCCACAGGTATGTGTGGAAAAGGAAGGAATTTAGGAATATAACAATTCAGCTGTTGGATTTGTTTCAGAATAAATAAGGGACTATTTCCTAAAATATGTATATTATGCAGGATCTCTGTAGTATTGCACAATTTCTGGTTATTCAATGATGTGCTTAGGCAAATGTTACTAAGTCAAACCCCTCTTCTCTGTTCAGAAAATGAGATCAGCAGTGCTTATGTGAAACAGTCATGGAATCATCAGTCTTTGGTGTTAATTTAGTCACATTAGTGTTGTGCTTCACTAATAATGTTTTAGCCATGTAAGTCACAGACACAAATCTAACCATATTAATGGGAAATCAGTTCTATTTGTATCAGAAGAGTAAAGGATAGATAACTGTGCTAACTCTGCCCTTGTTACACTTCCTGTCTGTCCCCCGGAACCATCATGCCTCCCATGTCCCACCTAAAACGGAAGGTGGCCCTTCTTGGCTTTATTACTTTTCTAATAATTCTTTTCCTCAGAGGAGAAAAATCTGAGGTGGGATAAAAAAAAGTCTTATTGAAAATATGTGGTTTCCTCTTTAATGTCACCACTGTACTTAAGACTGTCGAAAGAAAAACTCTGAACCATTTTTATTGTTAACAGAAGACTTTATACATGAGAATCCTAACACAGACCCCTTTTATTTTTATTTCAGTAAAATATTCTTTAAAAAGTATTAAAATATGAAAAAATGTTCCTAAAAGATCATCTCTCTGACAAGAAAGGAAAAAATTGTCATTTCCTAAGAATTCAGGGGCATCTGGTATATGCCAGCCATCTCTTCACTGGAGATATAGCAGAAAACAAAAAAAGCAAATATCCTACCCCTAAGGAAGTCACTTTCCAGTAACACTTAATGGATAAAAGCATGTATTTACAAAACCAGAACTGCTCTGAAAACCACTTCACTCAGTAAGTTTATAGTGCTTATAGCATCTTACATGAAATATATAATAATGTTTGTTTCATTATATATTAACTCACCAAGTTGGAAGGCCAGTGAAAAATACATTTTTAGCTAAAATAGCTCAGCTTTATGGTAACCAAACAAAAAGCACTGGATTTGATCAGAATGCAGTACAGAGTTACTAAGTATTGTTAGTATAAAGGGTATGAGAATTATTTTAGATCTATTTTCAAAAACAACTTTAAAAATTTTGTTTTCCGGGGCACCTGGGTGGCTCAGAGGGCTTAAGCCTTTGCCTTCGGCTCAGGTCATGATCCTGGGGTTCTGGGATCGAGCCCCGCATGGAGCTCTCTGCTCAGCGGGGAGCCTGCTTCCCCCTCTCTCTCTGCCTGCTTGTGATCTCCGTCTGTCAAATAAATAAATAAAATCTTTAAAAAAAAA
>RCUC01154059.1:0-63093 GCA_003697995.1 Taxidea taxus jeffersonii | reverse complement strand
AAATATCACCATATATATCTGATGGGATATTCTAACAAGTAGGAAATGCTGACACTTTCTAGTTCCATAACAAGTATCTAAAGATAATAAAGCAAACATAATGCTTAATAATAAAGTGCTGAATATAAATCTTTTTCAGGTAATTGATATGACACTATAACATTGCTCTCAATTTTGTCTGATTAGTACAGTAAGGTGAATAAAAAAGTAGAAATTTTGAGGATTGAAAAAGAAATCATAAAAACTACAATTATTGGGGAGCCTGGGTGGTTCAGTGGGTTAAGCCTCTACCTTTGGCTCAGGTCATGATCTCAGGGTTCTGGGATTGAGCCCCGCATTGGGCTCTCTGCTCAGAGCCTGCTTCCCCCTCTCTCTCTGCCTGCCTCTCTGCCTACTTGTGATCTCTGTCTGTCAAATAAATAAAATAAAAATCTTTTAAAAAACCCATAACTAGTCATAAGCCATACAACTTTGTACCTAAAATATTAAAAAGCAACTACAGAAAATTATTAGAATTAGTAAATGATTTTAACAAGGTTATTAGAAATATGGTTAATATCTGAAATATACTTGCATTTCTAAATGGCAACACTTAGAGAAAATGTAAAAATTTCAGGAGATATCATTTATATCATCAACAAAAATGTAAATGGCTAGGAATAGATGTAATGAAATATGCACAGTATTTCCACTCAAAAAATGTTATTAATCACCACTGGCAGCTATTACTGTAGCCTAAATAAGTGAAAGAATTTGCCATGTACATGGAATAAAGATGACTTTTTAAAGACATCAATTCTGCTTAATGTAGTATATAAATTAAACAAAATCCCAGTTAGTATTTTGATAAGCCATGACAAGCTACTTCGAAATGCATATGAAAGGCACCATTAGAAAAATGAAGATTCAAATCACAGGGCAAAAGAAGGTATTTCGGAACATAAAAATGATGAGCAGCCCCTATTCAGGATACAAGAATAACACCTGAATACAACGAGAAGACAGACAACCCAATAAAAAATTGTACAAGCAATTCAACAGGCATTTCACAAATAGGAAATCCAGTTGGTCAATATGAATACAAAAAGGTGTTCAACAAAAATAGTCATTAGGGAAATTTAAGTTAAAACCACATGAAGTACTACTACGCCCCTAACAGAATGTCTATAAGCTTATACGGTCTGACAGCATTTGATGAGAATGAAGCGAAATTGGAATTCTCATTCACATACACTGCTGGTGAGAATTACAATTGGTGCAATCATTTTAGAATAGTGTTTGACATTATCCTCTAAGTCGAAAAAAAGCTTATCTTGTGATCTAGTAATTAAACTCCCAAGTATATTCCTAAAGAGAAATGTATGCATATGTAAATAAAAGTTACACACGAAGGAAACATTATTTGAAATAGAAAAAAAAAGGTGGAGGGGGTAATACAAAGTCTAGCAAAGTGAAATAGATAATTAAATATTGATATGATCATAAAAGGTGAAGCTGTACATGGACTGTTGTATGTCACTATAGCCATAAACGGAAACATGGATCAGTCTCACAAATGTAGGGCTGAGCAGAATTAGTCTGATAGAAGAAGTACTGTATTGTATTATACTATATTATTCCATTTATATAAAGTACAAAGATAAGACTAGAGAGTTTGGGGATGCATAAATCAATGGTAAAATAAAAAAGACAAGCAAGGATGAGAATACCCTCAAGGGCAGAATAGAGATGACCTCTAGTGACATGGAGGGTGTGGTAACTTGGAAGGGTATAGGTTTGGGGATTTTAAGGACTTGAAGATATTCTGCTTCTTGACCTGGAAAATGATGACACAGGTGCTCACCTGACAATCTACCACACTGTACCTTTATTTTGTGGACTTTTATAGAAATGAGAGGGAGGCTGGGTGGTTCAGTGGGTTGAGGCTCTGCCTTCGGCTCGGGCCATGGTCTCAGGGTCCTGGGATGGAGGCCTGCGTCGGGCTTTCTGCTCAGTGGGGAGCCTGCTCCCCGCCCTCTGCCTGCCTCTGCCTACTTGTGATCTCTCTCTCTCTCTCTCTCTCTGTGTCAAATAAATAAATAAAATATTTAAAAAAAAAAGAAATAAGAAAGACTGTAGTCTTAATGACTGAAGAGATCATTTTATGCTGGAGGTCTCATAAAATTTTACCTCCATTTATCCATGAAATCTACAAGATTCTAGGGATGTGATTTTTGGGGAGGATGTGATGGAGTGCCTAGTCTTCTTCAGTTTTATGATAAGGTAGATATGAAGATGGATTCTGAAGAATGACCATTCACTACTAAAGTAAATTAAGGAGTATAAGGCATTGGTTATGGCAATTAGGCCTCCTGGCTCTGTTATTGTAGCTCAACAACGTGGTCTGAGAAATAGGGCTACAGATATGATTAAGAACCAACCACCAATTACTGACGTGGAACCATTGTATGGACGGGAGCCAGGCGGTTAGCACTGGCCTGTGTGCTCAAGGTTCTGGAGGAGCAGTGTTTGCCAGCAGCCCCATGTAGCAGATGTTGAATCAGTGCTCCTGCTTCCCATTTGGTCCTTTATGCCTCTTCCTCTACCTGAACCAGACTTTCTTGGACTTAATTAATCCCATAGGTCCCTAGGCTGGTTGGATATATTTTTTATCAGGAAATAGTCAAGAACCACCTGCTCAGAAAGGTATGTACAGCTTAAGCAATTAATTGTCAGGTTAAGAAGACAGGAGCACATTTGTGCTTTGTGTGGTCAATCTTTTTCCTCAGTCACATGTAATACTCTTATGCAGCAATCAAATTCAGAGTACCCACATTTCTAGGACTTTTGGGTGCTATCCTAGTCCACGACCTACCTTTGCTTTCAGGCAGTGGTTTCTCAACTCCCTGCGTTGACAAGGCTGTTGGTATTTGCTTCTCTAATTTAACCCTCAAGGCTCAACATGCCCAGCTCCCTCGACCGGACAGGAAGCACGTTCGTCTCACACATCTGTTTAAGGCTTGCATCCTTCTCTGCCAAGTTCTTCACAAGACAAGCTTTGCCAAGTGATTGCTAACCCAGCCCAAAAACCGATGGGAGAGTGTCTTCTACACACTCAGTATCTATATCCATATTTATAGATATAAATATGGAAATATAATAAATAGCAAAATAATAAATCTATATGTCTTGATTTATTATAAATCAATAAACCTTGATTTATTATAAATCAATAAATAAGAATCAATTTATTAAAAATCAATAAAATCAATAAATTATAAAGCAATAAATGCATAAATGTATTATATTCCTTAATACCCACAATTACATTTCTTACACTAATTTTATAATCAGTTATCATACATGGGAGTAATTAGGGCTTGTACCTTCAAGAGGAATATGAGCAGATTTCCACAAAGGTATGTAAAGGTCACAATGATTTAATTTGGGTAAATAGGACAATTAAAAGATGCTGTGTTCTCTGCAATAATCAACTGCATGAATTCCTTATCTGTGTCCTACTGAGCCCTAAATCCATGAGCTCTTAAAAACCTATGCAGATCACCATATGTCCTTTGAGACTCTTGTACGAATGAAGGTCACTTATTGTCTTTACTCAGGAGGAATGGGAAGATGTGGACACACATACACACACATGAAGCTCAGTTAAAGCTCAAATAAATTACTTTCCATAGTCCCCGGGTGCTCTGAAGAGTAAGTCTTTCTGAAAATACTCCTAGAAATCCACCCTATCAGCTCGATTTAGCACTTGAAAAAATGAAACACCCTTAAACAATTTTTCCCCTTGCCTGTCCATGAATGTTTCATTGAAAACATCTAATGTGAAGCTGATGCCCTGAGAAGGAAACAGTTCTATTCTGATCCATGAAAGTAATTTATTCAACAACGTAGAAATAAAGAATGTATACAAACTCCTTAGCAACTGAGAGAGAGGTAAAAAACTGCTCATATACATATATATATGTATATATAGATTTGGTCTCTTTGAATTCTTCTACCAGATTTCAACTTCTCATAAAGTAAACAAGTATAATTATTTCAAACAAATTCCATCCCATTATAATTCTAACTCTACTTGGAAAAAAGGCAAGATGCATATTATTTTTTCAAACTCCAAGATATTCTAGGTGAATAGAAGTTAACTCTGAAGGAATTTAAATATTGTGTGTTTATTTATGTGTAGCCTGCCTCCTTCCAACAACTGCTTACACACATCCATGTGGTTCATGATTAAGAGGAAACTGAACAAATTTGGGCAAGAAAAAATAAAGTTATGATAGCAAGTTGAAGCCAGGGAAAAATCAGACATAAAGTGTTAGGTGTGGGCTTGGTAGATGTGGGCTGCAATCTTGGCTCTCGCTTCCTATAGATCAAAGCCAAAAGGAAAACATAAATACATGATTCATAGTATTCAATGGGGGAAAACAAACAGGTTGCTTTGGAGAAGAACAGCCATTGCTGATAATGTTTTTTTCAATGCAAGAATTTCCTTTATGGCCTTGCTTTGTGAAGAGAAATTATAGATGTGGGCATGAGTGTAGATGTGGTTACGTGTACACATGTAATGTAGCAAATGTTCACAAAAGTGTCTGTCCACAAAACAATATGAGTGGGAATGTAACACGGGGCCGAAGATGTGAAAATGGTATGGCAAGTCCTCAAAAAGTGAACATGAAATTATCCGATGAGCCAGCAACTGCACAGCTGGAGAAATGTCCTGTAGAGTTTGAGCAGAGACTAGACAAGTTATTTGGACACTCGTGTTCATCGTAGTACAATGCACAATAGCCAGATGTGGAAGCAGCTCAAGTATCCGTCAGGAAGTGAATGGATAAGCAAATGCGATATATGCATACAATGAAATATTATTCAACCTTCAAAAGGAAAAAAAAAACCAACACGACACATGTTACAACAGGGAGAAACCTTGAGGGCCTTACGCTAAATGAAATAAACCAGACACCAAAAGACAGATGCGGTCTAATTGTGCTCACATAAAGTACATAGACTAGTCACTTTCTGGAGACAGAAATTAGAACGGTGGTTACCAGAGGCTGGGGACAGAGGGTAATGGGAGCTGGTATTTCCTGGTTACAGACTTTCAGATGGGTAAGATGAAAAACTGCTGGAGGTAATGGTGATACCTGCATAACAGCGTTGATGAGTCTTTTTGTTGTTGTTTGTTTGTTTTTTAAAGATTTTATTTATTTATTTGACAGGCAGAGACAACAAGCAGGCAGAGAGGCAGGCGGAGAGAGAGGGGGAAGCAGGCTCCCCGCTGAGCAGAGAGCCCGATGCGGGGCTCGATCCCAGGACCCTGAGATCATGACCTGAGCCTAAGGCAGAGGTTAAACCCACTGAGCCACCCAGGCGCCCCAGTGTTGATGTTCTGAACGCTACCAAACCATCCATTTAACAACAGTTAACATGACAAGTCTTATGTTATGCATATTTTTACCACAATGAGAGAAATATATATGAGTTTTGCATGGTATTTCTTCTAACAGTTTTAGATTTAAACTAAGAGGATAGCATTCAAAATGCCATTCACTAGAAGCATATCTCTAAAGGCCACATAATGTGACCTTGTTACATAGTTGTCAGATGGTCTGACTTGATAAAATGGAAAAATTTAGAGATATTAGAGTAATGGTTTTCAAGCTTGAGCATGAATGATGTGTGTGTGTTCATTGCCTTTTGAGGTTGTATCATAGAGAATGGGATTCAGAGCTCTGTTGTATGGTGTCTCCTGGCCAGCTCCAAAGACACCTCAGAAGAATCCCACAGTTTCAAAAAAATATAGTTTGTAAACTGCTACTCTGGAAAAACTGAACAATCAGTTTACCTTTCTGGATATCTTAGTTACATTATCTTAAGACCTGAGCATCAAGTATACCAGTATTTTAGAACTACTAAGACATGTGCTCTGTGGGAGCCCAAGTTCACTCTTTAGGGAGTAAGTAGAAATGACACTCTTGGAGTGTCATGCACCAAGAATCATACAAAGCTAACTATCAAATTTTGGGTATTGGTTTTCCAGCTGAATTACAAAGCTCAAACTCGTGTAACTTAAGAAAATAACTTTTCATGGAGACAAAGGGCTATGCAAGTTACTGGCTTATTCATGACCTATACAGTACCTTGACTGGGACAAGGAGGGCTATTGGTTTCTCTAAACAACTCAAACTTGGATGAATTAATACACATGGTGATGTCTTCAAAATGGTGACAACATCTATTAAGTAAGAATCTAAATAATTGTTTGTTCTATCAAAACAATACAAAACAAAAACCCTTTCCATATATAAGGTCCCATGTTCCCCAAATAGAGGAAAACCAGGGTCACATTTCCAAGGGCTAATCCATAACTTAGCTACTTCCTTCTATGTGTATTTTCCTAAATCCCATGTGCTATAAGAATTGTCCAGGATATTAAGTAAAATAATCCCTTCCTGCTAGAGCATATACTCATCATTCATCATAAGACCTAAGGTACTGTGGTTTGGGAGCACTACATTTCTCCTAACCCTTTTTCGTGAGATCCTGTGGCATCCACCATATAGTTGACCCAGATTTCCTGATATAAGTATATTGCAAGATTCTAGTGAACGTTTAAAAGAAAACTTCTGTTTCTTAGTCATTTCTCCTTTGATTCCGTAATAGATTTTAGGTAGCTTCTTGGTAGATGATCCCTGGGAATAGCTCCCAACCTATCCATCAAGTAAATGTACATTATTCTCATAACCAGTAGTTGCAGTTGAGAGTGGATCCCAAATCTCCGTTTATACCTAGAGTCTATTTGCAGTATATGCCATGAGAGGCAAACACTTTTGGTCTTGTTAATATGACCTACTTGTTAGAAGTACTAGTGCCCATCCACTTGGTTCCTGACTTATGAATGCATATACAAGTGACATGGAGGCATTTTTTTCTGATGCATAAGAACCAGTCAAGGATCTCTGAACTTGGGAATATATCATATTCTTACAATTCGTGGTAAAGTGGAGAGCTGTTGAGACCCCCACAATGTATGTGTTTTCTTTATGCAATCTTACCATCATATGAGCTGTCTCCTTTAGTGCAAAAGCCTTCCATTTATGAATGCCTTGCCTCACGTACTTAGCTAGGTGTTACTCCCCTACCAAGTCCACCAGGGTGTGGTGTTTTCTTTGTGCAATTTAGAATATAGCACTGGAATGAGAAGTATGCCTTGATACTGGATAATAGTATTGTTTCACATAAACAGCTGTTTATGTTGATTAGTAACAGTGGCCTATCACCAATATCAATATTTTGTTTGGTGTCAATGAATTTATTGGTGCATCAGATGTCTGAGAGTGCCACTCCCTACCCACTAAAGCTTTGGTTACAATTATCGCTGCGAAGTAAAATTGCCTTTCCGCATTACCACTGTTCCTCTGGATGCAACCGGATTGGCTCAAATATTGTGTCAAACTTCATGACAGCCACACGATATGTACTTTTAGTCACCACTTGAGCTGTGAGACTCTCCCACCCTCCATTGATAAAATTCTAGTTTGGAGTCACAAGTTTATGAAGAAGAGAGAAAAGATAAATGGTCCCTAAGACTTTAAGTTGCCAGGTGAGGTTGGCTCCAGATATCTACTGCCCTTGTTTGAGTCCTTGAAACATGAGGCAATAACTAGTTAACACCCTTGATCTTTGGCGTCCCAAGGGAGATGATGCTGACCAATTTTTCTGTCTGGACTAGGAACACCTCCAAGAGTAAGTTACACCCAATGTGAGTCTTTTGATGAGTCAGGCAAGTTCCTTGGTCGATACTACCAATGTTCTCACACGTGGCATTGTTCTTCCATTCTTCCTAGTGTTTTTCCAAGGCTTGGTTATGAAGAGGTGGAACAAAATAATGTCTGTGTCATTGCTCTTGGTTGGCACAAGGAGATCAATTAGTGGGAGTGTAAGGTCAGAAAGAGGAGGGTGCGTCTTTGAGCCAACCCAATCTCTTCTTGTCCCTTCAGCATTTGGGTAACTGGGGGCAACATATGATCAGCCAGACTTACATGTGTCTTGGTGTGAATTTATCTCAATGCACAAAGATAAACTTGTGCTTTCCATACCCATTCAGTGTCCCAGGGTTGCTTCCTATCATCTCTCCTTACTTGAAGGATCTGACCACTTATTCTTCTTTGCCACAGTGCACTATAGTTATTAATCTTTTATACATATGATTGAGGGCAAATGGAGCTTTGCTATATAGTACCTCTACTTCCACTGAAATTCTTATTTCCCTAGGTATGTAATCATCACAGTCCATTATTGCCCAACAGGTGGAATCTGATGCCACCACCAATTTCCCCTTTGTTTCACTAATCTGGAACTCAAATAGAGACACTTAAACTTTCTTGGGAGAATTATAGGTTATTTTAGGTAGATGTCCTTAGGTCTCCAGAAACAAATTAGAAATTAGTAGCTGTTGCTGGGATGGAAAAGAAGTTTCAGAATATATGAAAGAAATACAACATAGCAGCTTTTATAAGAACAACTAGACATGTGAATGCACCTGTGAAACATGAGTCTAAACTCATCAAATTCTACCCATTTAACCTGTGTAATTTTATTGTATATCAATTCCATGTCAATAAAACTGTTTAAAAGACATGAACAATTAGAGAGCCAATCCCACCTCTCCCCCTCCCCAACTCCACCTCTGGAAGATTGACCTTGATTTTAAGTTCTGATTGCCTTTGCATTAGCTCAAAAGGGGCTAGTCTTTAAAAAATCAATGCAACTGCTCTATCCTTGATGTTGCTTAGAGATAGTAAGACAACTAGAAATGCCCCACACTGAGACCAAATGTTGCCCAATCTTAGCATCAGCAGTAGAGAAATATGATTTTTTTGGTTAGAAGCAACGGTAGCTAGAGTTCTATAAGTTTTGTTCACTTGTCATCAACTTCTTAGTCCTGACTGCATGATCCAACACACAGCAATGGTCACCTTTAGTCCTCATTAAGAATAAATGATATGAGCTTATTCAGATTCCTTAGAGAATCTGTTCATTCTGCTACTGAAGAATGGTATTTTCTAATGAGAGGTACCATCATGTTCTCCTTGTCTCATCCTTTTTAAGACAATCATATTTTGCATAGGGAAGCACCAAACCTTTGTGACATTAATGTTTATGGACACACCTCATTGCCTCTGTGGTGTGTCAGGGCTTTGACTTGCAAATTCTATCCTAGGCCAAAGACAAGCTCTTTCTGTGATGTTTGGGTATCCTTTTTGTATACGTAAAGTACCAAAAATACCGCATTTAGTGCATTAGAATTTATCAGATATGCCCAGACATATGGCCTAATACCCTAGTCCATGTCTTTTAAGACTTTCAGGCAAGTCTGCAGTGGTCATCCCTACTTCCATGGGCAATATAAATAAAGACCATTTTGTTCCATATCGGGATATCTTACCTACTAGCAAGATTGCTTAGATTCTACCCATTGAGCATTCTGCCTCCTACTTACATTGTCATGACTTCTAGGTCACTTTATAAGTAAGGCTGGGTCCCTGGCATCTTCCATATGTTTCCAGATCTTGAACCCAGGGTTATCTGGCTTATACGATGGGGTTGATATCATACCAGGTCAAAGGAAGATTAGTCTCCTTGACTTCAGACTTTTGTCTCCTACCAGTGCCTATATCTGGTGTTACTGGCATTGTTGCTGCAATCCCTGCCTTAAAAGTTGTCTAACTATCCTATGATTGACATAGCAACCAAAGTTACTATTTGGATTCCAGGAAAAAGATTAGTAGCTGTGTCTCAGATTTTAGAGCTTTTCAATTTAACACAGGATTTTTGTTCTATGTTGGATTGCGTACCCCAAATCCATATATTGAGGTCCTCACCTTCAGTACTTCACAACGTGATCTTATTTGGAAATAGGATCACTTGCAATGTGATTAGGTAAGACAAAGTCATACTGAAGAAGATAGGCCCCTAACCCAATATGACCAGTGTTCCTATAAAAAGGGGGACATTTATACATACATATACACACAGAAAGAATGCCAAAAGAAGAGGAAAGTGGGGGTGATCCATCTACAAGCTAAGGACACAAACTATTGTTAGCCACCACCAGAACCTAAGAGAGACACATGGAACAAATTTCCCCTCACACCGCTCAGAAGGAATGAACCCTTCCAACTTCCTGATCTTGGATTTCCAGCCTCCAGAACTGTGAGACAATACATTTTTGTTGTCTAAGCTACTTAATTTGTGTTAGATTGTCATGGAAGCCCCAGCAACTAATACAATCTCCGTGTGGTGTAACCTTGGCTATGTGATTCCCAAAAAACATCTGTGTCTATGGCCTACTGCATTCTCACAAAGAGATGTAAGAGTCTGAACCTGTGTTATTTATATTCCTTCTTTTATTATTATGTTCTCCCAGAATCTTATCCTTGAATGACCTATTACCATTCTTTAATATTTGCCTTAAGTAGAAAAGTTCATGTTTCAAAGGAAAATTGAAGGGACAATATTTGGGCTTCTCTGATAAATGTTTACCTACTTTTATAAAAAAATAACAATGGTATAGATATTAAATCTTCTTGTGGAAGATTTATGAAGCCTACAAAATGTTGTTTATTGCTGAAGTAATATGAAACACTTACATATTTAGCAATTAGATTTCTCCAGGCTTTTTACCTATGATGGATTTATATTTTTATGTTCTTGAAATGGTATAAATTTCTTCATGGGAAAATATATAAATTTTAGGTTAATTCTGATCATATGTATACTCCTTAAATTGCCTGACATTTTTTTTTTTCCTGCCTGGCAACATTATCCACTTTGGAAAGTATTCTGTAATGTGAAGTTACATAATTTTTCTGTAGTCCAAAAAATAGTTAGTCAGCATAGGACCATGATATATCTGTTGATTTATTTTCATAAATGATGTCTATGTCTAAATGACATAAGGAAGTTATTGAAATGAGTTAAAAATCACAGAATCAACCAATTTAATGTTTAGCAAGAAAAGTGCAACAAAGAACTATTGACGGAATATTCCACTAATTAAAAGAAAAAATATATATACATATATGTATAAATACACACATACATAATGATTTATTTTTAAATATTTCAAAGTATGCAGTATCTATATGCTTTTTTCTTCTTTATCAGTTTTTCTATTGCTCATATATATTCATGAAGAACTAGAGCTGGAATGAAGTATTTTAAAATACAGAACTCTCTAAGTTAAAATTTATTAAGTGAATTTGGTCTGAAGTGGGCAAGTGAGTTACACTCTGATTGATGATTTGCAAGTAAGGCAGAGATTATTTCTTAAAGCTCTGCCTTCTTCCAGCTCATTGACCATTCCAAGACTTAAAGGTATGGCAATGTGTTCCACAGAATTTGGTGGTACACAGAGCACCGTAGGGTCCACCCCACGGGTAAGAGACAAATTAAGTGCATGATGTTCCTTATTTCTATATCCTAAACAGAGTAGCTCTACTTCCTTTTTTTAATAATATATTTTTGCATCTTATAAGATTATAAGAAGCAGTGATAAGCCCCTGTTAATTAAGAATAATTATGAAAACACAGGACTTCTCTAAATACTACCATTTGGAAATCAAATATTTGTTTTAAACTATTCTAGCTTTCTTCTTAAGAATCTCACTACGATAATCACACACTCTCACACACACACTCACACCTAAGTTTTTAACTTTGCATAATTATACTGTCAAGTTCCACATGGCTTAATTGCAGATATGACATGCTCTGGAGATATTTCTAATGGTTTGTGTGACTAAATAATTTACATTGGAATTTTTTTCCCCAGAAAAAAGGATATGTTTGATTCATTTATCATTTAGATTTTTCCCCACAATTAGATTTTTTCCCCACAAGGATTTGTTGTTGTTGTTGTTGTTGTTAAAATTTTATTTACATTTCCTAGAAAAAGAATATTTTGTGTAAAATCAATATGCACAACATAAGGAATTTAAGTAATGTGAAACATAGTAGAAGATAAAAGAAGAAAAAAATCTCCCCAGTCTCTCCGCCAAAAATATAGTGATGAACTTCAGGTGCATAATATTCTAAGAGTTTTTATATAAATATACATTGATGAAAATATATAGACAGGGGAGAAAATAATAGTTCAAGGTATATTTTAAATGTTACCATATCAGGGGCATCTGGGTGGCTCAGTGGGTTAAGCCTCTGCCTTTGGCTCAGATCATGATCTTGGGGTCCTGGGATCGAGCCCTGCATTGGGCTCTCTGCTCAGCGGGGAGCCTGCTTCCTCCTCTCTCTCTGCCTGCTTCTCTGCCTACTTGTGATCTCTGTCTATCAAGTAAATAATAAAAAAATAAACGTTACCATATCATATATGATATTTTAAAATAATAAATTACATGTTCAGGTTAATTTTAATTAACCAAATTTGGTTAATTTTACTTGAATGTAATTATAAAACTGAAAAAAGCAGACAAAATCACTGAACATAAAATTTCTTACAAGATATTATTTCTGAAACCAAGATAATTTTTAAAGACATTAAATGTTTAGAATCATGATTTTTTTAAGGTTTGATTATTTATTTGAGAAATGGAGAGGGAGACAGAGAGAGAGAGAGAACAAGCAGGGGAGGGGCGGAGAGGGAGCAGCAGACTTCCCACTGAGCAGGGAACCCAATGCAGGGCTGGATCCCAGCACCCCGAGATCATGACCTGAGCCTACAGCAGATGTATAACCAACTGAGGCACCCAGCTATCCCTAGGGTCGTTATGTTTTTGTGTATTGTCACATCTCACTATTAGCCTCTCTGCCATGGAAAACAAGGGCATTGATACATTGGCATTTCCTCCTCAGTACTTCCCACAGTTATTTAGTATTGCTTTTGTATTTAAATTGATTCCTACTGAACAGAACTCATTTTACCATGGTTTCTCAATTCTTTGAGTTCTTTCTATTGAACTGTTCTTTGACCAGATTGAACAGAGAGGAACTATTCTTCCCTTCAAGCTGCTATGGATTTTACTTGCATTGCTTCAACTCTGCCTGTGTGTGCATCTAATTGTTGCCAAGTGTTTTCCTTTTAACAGCACTTCCTGATATTTTCTCGATCCCCTACATAAATAGGGCTCAAAATATGGTCCCCACACCAGCAGCATCAGCATCACCTAGGAACTTGTTTGAAAGGCAAGTTGAGTTTTCAGCCTTATTCAGACTTGCTGAATCAGATACATGGGGAGTGGAAGCCAGCATTCTGTGCTTTAACAATATGAGCAGGTGAGTCTGCAAAACATTCAGGTTCGAGAACCCTCCTCCGCATCATTGCTTCAGTAGTTAGGTAAATCCAGAGTTGTTTTCCAGTATTTCAATTATTGGCTTACTACCTCTATTCTGTAGCATCTCCTCATATCTCCTGCATGTTTTCGTTTTTTCATTGAATTCGTGTTCTTAGGTAACTGTAAGTTGTTTAACTTATTTTTTTTTTATTTTTACTATTACAATGTGCTGTGTTAACATCGTTGATTTTATATTTGCTCTGGTTTGTTTTGTGTGGTCTTGGAGGGCGAGGTCTATGGTTTGCTTTGATCTTAAGTGGGAAATGTGATTCCCATCTTATGACAGACAGGTTGTTGTTTGTCTCTCCAACCTTCATCATGAGAGCACGTTATTTGATGCAACATCCAGTTATTGTTGCCTGAAGAAGAGTGAATCCCAGGTGGAGATGTTCTCTCTCTTATAACACTTATTCATCTCCTTGATCGGGGTTCATGGCATCTACGTTTTTGAGGGGAGGTGGGGTGGCTAACCCATCCTTTCGAGTTTTAGATCCTCTCCCTATTTTAGTATTTTCCCAACTTGTCTCATTTTTGCAGAAAATATCAGCTTGATTTTTCAGTGTCTCTGCTTCTGTATCTCTCCCAGTTGCTATTTTCACAAATTAGAAGGAAGAAACCGTGAGCATGCCCACTCCAGGGATTATATACTTATAACATTGATGACACTATATACTTGGTACGTAAATATTACAACAGTGTCTCCACCACTTCATACCTATCGTGATCACATAGGTGTGTGCCTGACATTAGATCATCTATTTAATAGCTTCCCTGACTGAGAGTCCCTGACACCTCCCGAAACTCCTCATGAACAGAAACGGGAAGATAGTGTGGTAGAGATGCTTCCTGTGCTACTTCTGGAAACGTTCTATCTTTACCCGTCTGCTCAGTGGGGGTGTGCCACTGTGTTTTATTTGGCTAAGGACAGCTACCTTTGTTCCTGGACCAAACCACATCACAAAGGCAGTTGTTCCACTCTGGTTATGAGTCAACATTTCCAAAGGCACCGAATCATCTAATTGAGAAGATGAAGAGTTTGGGGGAACATGTGGCGACTGCTACCAAAGTTTATAGACTTCTTGACTGCTGTCCCCCTTCTGTTGGCCTTTGCATCCACGTTGGCAGGAGTGAAGCAGAGAATTTCAATCCCCCCTTCCTGTCCATTATCAGCACCTGAAGATAATCAAAAAGCCCATTATGCCTTTTACCCTGACCTACATTAGTCTTCGCAAGAAGCCCAGTGTTCTAGATGACTATCTTCCCCACCCTTAAGTCACCTTATGGCCATGTACACACTGTCCCTCTCCCCAGCTAGAGAGAGTAACCAGAAAAAAAGAATTATCCAGAGAGGAGATTGGAAATCTGCACAGGTGGTGGGGCCGGCTTTGGGGAGGACCTGGCAGCTTCCTTCCATGGCAGGCTAGTGGGGAGGGGCAGATGTGGCAGGAGTGGGAACTCAAGTGAAATATTTTCTGGTAACTTCTGGCTTTTCCCATGAAATTAAGTTGTCAAATGAGAATGAAGGAGAGGGACTGGGGATTATAGTGAAGAAAAGGATATTTTAAGGATAAAAAAGAAAATAAAGAATGAAATAGTCATCTCTGTGATTAAGAGAATGAAAGGCTACAGAAATAGAGCATGACTGTCTGACAACATCAGGACCCAATAGTCTGCATAAAATCCTCCTGTGGTTTCTCACATCAGAGTGAAAAATCCTCATCACTTGTGACTACATCTTCCATTCCAGTTAGACTTGGCTCTTCTGCAGGTCTCTTGACATGCCGGAAAACTCCTGTCCCAGGGCCTTTGCACCTGCTTTTCTTTCCACCTAGAAGTCTTTCTTTCCAGATCCCCCACCTAGTTCCTGGTTTCTCTTCCTTGATGTTTTGCTTTAATATGTCATCTCAGTGAGGCCTCCCCATGTTCCTTACTCTAAAGTCTAAACTTCACTCAGCAGCTTCTGTCCCTCCTCTGCTTTATTCTTCCCCATTAGATTGACCAAATCCTAACCTAAAATAAAACAAACTTTTTTGTATTGCTTATCTCTCCCAATGGAAAAGATATTCTTTGTCTGTATCTACCAGTGATTAGAACTATGCCTGGCACGTAGTAACAATAAATAAGCTTTTGCTGAACCTAGAATGAGGTGAATTTCGAGGAGACATGGTATTTTGCATCGTCCACCTCTGATATTGTTGAACAGGAAACATTCATTACATGCCAGAAATGCATAGGCACTGATCTTGTCTTAGTGTATGCATTTAACTTGGAACTGTATAAAACAAGTGCACGGAGCCTTTAAAGCTGTTTGTAACCACAGGATAGAGTTAAACCAATTTTACCTAACCTATATGATTAGCAGCCTAATCTATTTGGAAGATTTTCTAACTTCTAACATCTCATTTGAAACTGAAAATACAAGCCTACTGGTCCACTTCTACACAGTTAGTTTAGGTGATTTGTGTATATACTATATTGAAAAGCATCTTGAGGGGCACCTGGGTGGCTCAGTGGGTTAAAGCCGCTGCCTTCGGCTCAGGTCATGATCCCAGGGTCGTGGCATCAAGCCCCGCATTGGGCTCTCCACTCTGCAGACAGCCTGATTCCTCCTCTCTGCCTGCCTCTCTGCCTGCTTGTGATCTCTGTCTGTCAAATAAATAAATAAAAATCTTAAAAAAAAAAAAAAAAGAAAAGCATCTTGAATTTATTAGCTTGGGAGCCCCTTATAAGCATGTCTTATTCATTTTTATATATCCAATGGTTATTTTGTGACACATAATATGCATTCTATAAAATATTAATACTATTTCCTTTCTATCTGATTTTATAAGATATATTTATATACGGATTGACAGAGTATTATGAACAATTTTCCCTTTTTTAAACTTATCATAGCCACAAAACAGCATGCTTCCCTTTTCATGTAGTTGAACTCCAAAGACAGACACTCTCTGAAGGAAAACATAGCTGTTGCCTAAATAGACAATGAAGTCAGTAAAATTTATAATTCAAGACTAGTTCTATTTTTAATTTGAATAATCAGATTAGGGTACTCTTTGATGAAACGAATTGGATATTTTCCAAGTTCTGCTTTACACTGCATAAAAGTTGGTTATATTTTACATTCAGAATGAAGTATAAGATAATAGGAAATAGATGCATGCATAAAGAAAAAAATTCATCTGAAATACTTGAGGGAAACAATGTGTGCGTATCTCACTGCCCTCTTCAAATTGCATTTTGAATCGGAGTGATCACTTAGCAAATCACAATGGGTTGGCTTATCATCCCCAATCTTGGGGCCATACTTACCTCTAAACAAGCAGCTCACAAAATAGGGATCTACTTAAAGAACCATGTCTATTGTATTGGAGGAATATTTAAGAACATAATCACTGAAAGCAGAAATGTTTACTTTTTTGGGTAACATTATAATATGGCTGGGAGTCTGGCCACTGGATCAAAATAAGCAATTACAATTTATTTGATGTGTCCAAATTTTACACATTTTTTCATCATTATTCATAATGTAAATGGAGTTCTTATATCTGATTAAAGTCCTTCCTTTATGGAGAAATCTTTGTTATTTTATTTTGAAGAACAGGGTAAGCATCCCTGTTGCTTCATTCTTACATTAACCTGTTCAAGCCCATTAAATATTGCTTCCTATAAGCCTTAGTGGACAGTCTAAGTCAGTGGTCACTTGTATTAGAGCACTCCTGTGTTCAAAGGACAATAAAATAGGTATGCTTTTTAGTTGGGAGAAAATGAACAAAGTAGCTCTGGTTTGACATTAGGATGCTAAATATGTACATATTGATTTAAATAAATACATCCACTTTTATTTTTAAAATATTTTTCTGGCAGCTAAAAATACTGGTGCGACACCTTTGGTTTCAGGATTATCTGTTACCACCACAACTTAATCAAGCCTATCCTGCACAGTGTCAACTTAGAGTTCCAAAACCTGTGTATGTTTTTAGTCTGATTGTACAATTATTTGTAACTGATCTTTTTTTTAAGAGGTAGTATTTAATTTTTTTTAAAGATTTTATTTACTTATTTGGCTGAGAGAGATCACAAGTAGGCGGAGAGGCAGGCAGAGAGAGAGGAGGAAGCAGGCTCCCTGTTGAGCAGAGAGCCCGATGTGGGGCTCCATCCCAGGACCCTGGGATCATGACCTGAGCCGAAGGCAGCGGCTTAACCCACTGAGCTACCCAGGCACCCCTGTAACTGATCTTTTACACTTTTCTTATGATGGCTTATTTTCTCAAGTGTGTTTGCATTCACTGAAATTTGATGTGGGATTTTAGGATATATTAGGACCAATTTATCTAGGTGTTTGTTTTTACTCTTAGAGCACAGTTGATTCCTATGTATAGCCTTCCTTCTTTAATCCCTGACTGGGGCTTCAACTGAAAACCTGAAATATTAACCCTAACACTTTGCCCTTGCTGGCATTGAACTCCAAGAGGTACTAGCTACTGAAACCCTTTTCTGATCTTTAGCTTCCTACCTGTTGGTTTCTACTAAGTTTCTGCACAGTTGAAGCTTAGGGGCAAACTAATAATTTGGGGAAAATTTACATGCAGATTTTTAGGTCGCTTCTCTGATGTTTCCTGCTCTTTGGTTCAAGATATTTTGTGAGACCTGAGCTACTTCTGTCTCTCACTTAGATTTCATCTCCCCGTGTCTTCATTTGGAAAACTCCTCTGGAAAAAAGCCAGCTGAGGAAGCCACGTCTGTTTTCATTGCCCTGTCATGCATCATGGGACAAAAATCTTTCATAAGCACTTTGACATTGACATTTTGAAACACGACAAAGTTCTTTCCCCATCCAAACCTTAGTAAACAGAAACTGGGTATTGAGCTCAGCAGATGATAGGTATGGATGCTCTGCCCTCTCATTCTTTTTTTCTGCACATGCTGATTGCTATATTTTAAATTCTTTTTATTTTTCTGTGACTGGCTTATTTCATGTAGCATAATATCCTCAAGGTTTACCCATATTGTCACATAGAGCAGAATTCCTTCTCTTCAGAGGCTGGGTGTATTCCATTGTATGTCCAAACCACATTTTCTGTACATATTTATCAGCTCATTCAATATTAAGTTTGTTTCTACAACTTGGCTATTGTGATTGTGCTGCAGTGAGCAACGAGATGTTTATATCTCCTCAAGATCCCGATTTTGATTCTTGTGGATAAACATCTAGACTTTGGATTGCTAGGTCATAGGTAGTTCAGTTTTACTACTTTGAAGAACCTCCACAGTGTTTTCCACAGTGGCTGTATCATTTGCATTCCCAAAAGACAATGTGTGAAATGACAACTAAAATTTGGAGAATTGAGTGGATTCTATTCATTATCTCTTGGCACCTTTCTGGATAAAAATATACCCCCATGCATTTATTTGGGTACATTTCCCAGATGTTCTCATAACTAGGAGTGTCATGACTAGTCTGGCCACTGGGGGTGAAGGCAAGTTTTATGCTTTCATGGCATAGAGTCAACACTTCTCAATACCTGTCTACAGGCTACAATATAGTTCACATGTCGCAAACTCCATCTACCTTCTCCAGTAATGAGATGATCCTGGGAATGGAAATATGTACAATGGGAGCAACAAAGTTAGAGAAGCTGTGGTCCCTGCCACTTTGCAAGGCTTCAGTCCCTCTAGATGATTCTCTCTGAGTTCTGTTAGTGTGATAGAGAAGTCAACTTCTGTCCTGTTTAAATCAGTGATGATTTTTATGTTTCTCAGCCACAGCTAATCCTAAATGGTACATTCTTTAATTTGGATGATATATGATGATTTTTTAAAAGATTTTATTTATTTGAATCAGAGATAGTGAGAGAGGTAAAAAAAAAAAGCAGGGGGAATGGGAGCTGGAGAAGCAGACTTCCTGCTGAGCGGGGAGACCGATGTGGGGCTCGATCTCAGGACACTGGGATCATGACCTAAGCCAAAGGCAGACACTTAACAATTGAGCCACCCAGATGCCCCATGAAGATTTTGTTTAAATTGTCACTATGCAGTTATTATATTTATGAAGACACACATTCAGAGCAAATGGGAAAAAAGTCAGTTTATACTCATAATTTCATTTCTGATTTTTTTCTTAAAGCTATTGGTATTTATATTTGTGATCCTAGAAGCCCATAAGATGCCTTTAATAGTGTCAGGATTTTAAATAAGGGAAAATGTGATGCCAAAATTAGTAAGGCGATGCCAAAATCCAACTGATTTGTTCATATTAAAAAATGTAACACAAGAGCACATCAAAGTTGCATGTCAGTGGCAATGGTGGGCACATTTGTAAAGATGTTAAAATACAATATTATTGGTATACTGGGAGGTTGAGCTCATTAAAACATAAAACAGATAAATTAAAACTTCCTTTTAATTTTAATTTACTGTTTCAGTATGTATTTTCCTTATATTCTAAACTCTTTAATCACAGCATCTTCTAATCCACTTTAAATGATTGGACTTTAAACAATTTGCATTATCCCAAACAGCTGAGACACCTTGGCGAATTGGCAGATCAACAGATGACTTTGTCACACTGCAAATTGATTAGATTTGAGGACCCTTCATTTGCATAGTTAAAATAATGTTTTAGTATTTTATTTCAGTAAAATATTTCAGTAAAAAGCAAGTTCTGGCACAAAAGACACCAGGCACACCCAATTAGGTCCTCACTAATCATTCAGTTTTAGGTGAAACCTCTTTGCTTCCTACAATCAGTTGTGTATATATTTTTAGTTTGTTTAAAAAAAAAAAGTTATGTAAATTTCCGATGATATTTTGGGTGGAATTGAGATACATACTTTTCGGATGACTCATGTTGCAATGCAGCAAGCATCTGCTCAGACTACCAGGAGGGCATTAAATAAAAAGTGAGCATGTGCGCATCTTTAAGACATTAGACATGACCAGCTGTTTCACATTCTCAGAGCCCTTTCAACAATAAAAGGCTCCCCTGAAGCGTCCAGGTGAGCGGGTTTGGATAGGTAGAAGGGCTGGGAGGTTGGGCTTGCAGGCCAGGAGATAGAATAGCATTGCTCAGCAGTCTCGCATTTTCTAGGGTGAGCTGGTGATTGTTCCCCCAGTAGGAGAGAATGCCTTAGGCCAAAATCCACGTCTAGAAAGACAAAACAATCTACAGGCCCTATTCAAATACCCCTTTAGAATATAAAATTTTAGGTGCTCGCTGTAAATGCAATTCTAAATACAGAAAAATCACACTCCTCTCATCTGTTCAGGCTATATTATAAGTCATCTTGAATAAGCATAGCAGAAATCCTGTTATGCGGCAAAATAATCTTTCATACATTCCTCCTTTCTTAGCTGATAGTTGAAATAATTAATTAAACTCCTTTAATATGATACCCTTCCCAACATCACTTGCTAAAGCATACTCTAAAACTGTCACTTATTCATTTAATTTCAAAGTACAAAATATTGGAGTACCTGGGTGGCTCAGTTGGTTAAGTGGCCACCTCCTGATTTCGACCCAGGTCATGATCTCAGGGTCATGAGACCCAGCCTGGAGTTGGGAATCCCTGCTCAGCAGGGAGTCTGCTTCAGGATTTTCTCTCTCTCTCCCTCTGCCCCTCCCCCTGCTCTCTCTCTCTAAACTAACTAAATATTTAAATAAATAAATATAGTCCAAAAGACCAATCCTATACGGTAAGTACTTTAAACAGAAACTTACAGTAGATAGCTTCTAGCGTGGTAGACCCAGTTAGGGTATTCCTAAATGAAAGTGAACCCTGATTCTCTGGAGTGACTCACTACAAACAGCCATGAATGGCACTCCTAATCAACATTCTCTGCTCTGGGGCATGCCAGGTGGGCTTAGTGATCTGACCCTAGATCAGAAGCTTGGTGCCAGTGAAGACAATCACATTCTCATCCTCAGTTACCTGAAATCTGGAATAGAGAGACACAAAGCCGGAGCCACGTCATACCCTGAGCCTCACCGAAGGCAGAAGTCTCAAGGCAAAATCCACAAACTCCTATTGCTGATTTTCTAGTGTTATCCTGGCTTCTTCCCCAGCTCCCTGGCTTCACTGTTAAGTTCTTACTTAATTTTATGAGCTACCATAGTGCCCCCCCACCCTCTAAAATAGCTAGAATCAGTTTCTATTGCTTGCAACCAAAAAAACATTACTAATATTATAAAATAGTCTATACTCTTACCATTATTTAGTGCTACTATCTCTATATTTCTAGTGCCTAGGTTGTTATGGACATCAATATTTTATAAACTGCTTTCCTTTCAGATCTGTATCATCTTAGCTGGTAGAACATATTGACTAGATAAACTTTTTGATTGCTTAAAATTTGCTCCTTTTAAATTTTGAGAGAGCCCCTTTTCTAAGTAGGAAGAATAGAAAGACATTTGAGATTGAAGGGATAGGAATTATAAGAGGAAGGTTAGCAAGAAAAAGGTACATCCGATGGGGTTCTATTAGGTATTTAAACCCAGAGACATTGAAAAGATTCAAAGCATTTGAAGCTGGAGTTAAACATTATCAGATTCATATTTACCAGTGGGGAATGAATAGGAGATGAGCAATGGAGAAATTGAAACAGGGTAGCGATTTGAGTTGATGCCAAGATGGGAAACGAGAGTAGCCAAGACAGTTGGGTATTGGCAGTAGGAATGAGAAAGTGTTATCAGTTCTGAGAGAAATGTTCAGGAATTTCAAAGACCTGTGGTATATCTGTCCATCAAAGGGACACAATGGAGATGTGAGATGAGGATTGCCCTACAGGATTCTTCCTTGTGCGGGTACAAAATATCACCATCAGAAATGAGGAAAAATAGTAATTTGGGGAGGGTTGGAGGTGTTCAGTGACAAACTCAACTTTAGACATTTTCCGTTTGAGGGACTTGTAAGACCCATGGGTGAAGTTCATCAGTAGGTTGCTAGAAGGCTAAGGCTAAGAATTGGGACAAGTGGTCCCCATAGAGGTTATGATTTAAGGCTTGAGAAGGGGTGCAACTACCTCTGAGGAAAATGCAGAAATGGAGAGGAGATGGCCTGAAACATCGAGGAATGTAATATTTAAGAAATCCAAAGAGGGAGATGATTGCGTTTGTCTGCTCTGGACGCCATAAAAAAATACCACAGACAGTGCGGCTTAAATGGCGGAGATGGACTATGTCGTAGCTCTGGAGATCAGGTGTTGGCAGATTCTCTCTCTCCATCTCCCCTTAAAATGACATCAGTCCTGTTGGATTAGGGCCCCACCCTTAAGACTTCATATGCCCGTAATTACCTCCCTACAGGCTCTATCCAAATGCAGTCACGTTGGGGGGTAGGGCTTCACCATGCGAATGGGAAGTACATGATTCAGTCCCTAATAATGATCCAGAGGAAGGTGACTGTGGAGGGGCTTCCGAAGGCAGAGGGAAATGCAAATGATACCACGAACACAGAAGTCCAGGGAAATCAAGAATGAAGACTAAATCAAATTCAGGGTAGGAAAAACTAGAGCAGTGAGGAGAGCTCAGGAAATAGAAAGATTCAATTTAGAAAATTCTTTTTTAAAGTTCGTCTGCGGAAGGGAGAGAAAGTTAGCATTCAGTGTTCGAAGTGAATGCAGCGTTGACCAAATCATCTGCTCAGTGTTGTGAGGAAATAGTGAGACTGCTTCTCCCTCTGCCCCTGCCCCTGCTCGTGCTCTCTCTTGTTCTCTCTCTTTCATAAGTAATTTTTTAAAAGTCTTTTGTGACTCAAGGATTATGTGTTCAGATCTAAGAGCTAATTATGTGTTTAGATCTAAGAGTTATGTAACATAACTCAGAATTCCTATCATTAAAGAAAGGTCTCCTTATTTGACAGCTTATTAAGTCCATGAAACTTGTTTCTGTTTCTCAGTCTGTTGAGGAAATCTTGAACAGACACTTTGGGAGAGAGGTTAAGCTTGGTGGGATTTGGAGCCTTCCCTCTAGGCTACCTGCCCATCCTCTGAGCATAAACAGGAAGGTCTGCTCTTGACTCTTGGTATCTCTATTACATTTTGTACCACTTCTCAGACTATGAGATTTTAAAAATATACATTTATTTTTATTTTTATTTATTTACTTTTTTTTTAGCCATGGAGAAAGAGGACATTAGGCCAGCCCACATGAATTTGACGGTTTTTCTTCCCGGGCTTACTAGTTTTTTTATTGTTTTATTTATTTATTTATTTATTTTATTCTCATCTTTATCCACCATCCCTCAGACCACCTCCATTTTGAGTTGATTGAAGTATAATCTTGAGTTGTATATTATAGCCGATTCTAAACTTTATCGGGGGTACAAGTTCTTTCGCTGGCCTTTGCCTTGCTACTGTCATGTGGCTTGATTCCAATGGTGTGCCTCATATTTGATTTAGAAACTTATCTTTCTTCTCTTTTCTTCCATGTGGAGACAGAAGAAAAACATCTTTTTATAAAAACTTCACTGGAGATAATTTGGCCCCCAAAGCAAGGATGATTTAAGGTCTTGAGATGCTTCTTGTTCACCTGCGGTATGCAAATACAGAATATTGCCACATTCAGAATCTAATAACTGTTTTATTCCAAGTTCGTTTCTTTTTTTTAATATTCTGTCTGTTTCTGGACTCTTTTCTGACCTAGGGTGATTTATTTTTCAGAGTCTAACTATTTAGTTTTTAATATGGCATTTTTGAAGTACCTATGGTTATGAAATAATGGCAAACTCAATCTCACGGGTGATGTTTACAAAAACAATATATCCATGATCATATCCGGAATTCCACCACTGATGCTCACAGGGAGAGGCTGTGTGAAATATATTATTACATTGAATATAAACAGCAACATGCATGAATTTAGTTATTAAATCATTTGTTACATAGCTCACAAATATTCAAAATACTCCAGACTAGCATAACAATTGTCTTTAAATATTTATAATGGACATAGGGAGAATTTTTATTTTGAAATACTTCTGAAAGTATTCATAATGTTAAAACAACTAGCAAAGATATTGTTTTCTGTCCCAAACTTGGAGAACCATTCTTCTGAGGAATGATACCATGAAAAGAGTTGTTGAGAGGAAGTTGAAAACCATATTGAGCGAATACACTCACTACTGGTACCCAGGTGAGAAAAACCCTGCCAGACTGGGTATGAAATCCAGGAGTGGAGAGCTTCCTGAAGGAGGCATTGTTTTGTATTATGCCTATCTTGAAGCCATACTCAAAACCATGTTGTGTCCATCAAACAAAGCCATACTCAAAACCATCAAACAGATATTATCCATAATGTTTTTGTGAAGACTGGGAGATAGTGATTTTTGTTAATTTGTTTTTTTGTTTGTTTTCATATCCCAGAGCAGAAATATGAGCATACCTTCTATTAGAATGGATCTCATGTCATCCCTCAAAGTTTCATTCCCTGTTACTAATGCCATCTCTCCTTCTTGGTCAATATGTAGATGCTAAAAGCTCTTTTTGCTGGGAGCAATTAAACTCTCTATTTCCTGTTTTCATTTCCACTCTGCTGAACAGAGCCAGGTCTGCAATATACCCCTGCTGAGGCTCATCCCTTCCCACCCACCCTCATGCACAGAGAGTTTTAAATTGGTTCTCTCGGAGGCTCGTTGGTTATACTTGGGACTTCTACAATTTCAGTTTTTCTTTGTTTCATGAATTTGGTGTAATTCTGAACCAGCAGAAGTTTTTGTAATTAAAAAAAAAAAAAAACTTTAAACGTATTAGAAAAAGAATGTGTCTAAGGAACATGTCATTATTTTACACAGTGCAAAGAATTTTTTGTGGATGTGGTGATGAAGTTGGAAGGCACAGTATCATAGAAATGGCTTTACATCAGGATCTTTGGGATGGGACCAGAAGAAGGACAGTGCTAGAGGTGATGGTGGTATTTCTAAGGAGAGTGCTTTTTCCATTTTCCTAACAGTTTCCTAACATACATCAGATCAGACTACTGTGTTGCTTTCTCTCTGCTTCAGTATGTTCACAAGACAATGAAAGTAGTAGGAAAAGTAACATAGCATAAAGGGGAAAAGATGAAAAGCCGTTCTCTTTGCTTTGTTTTGTTTCAGGGCAGGAATACAAACATATGGAGCCAACTAATGAAAACTGCCCTTGTCTACCTCACATGGTACACCTGAACAGCAGTGGGCAATTTAGAAAAAAAAAAATACAGACATAAAAATCACTTGCTTCTGTTTACTGCCTTTAGCTTTTTACCTTATGGGATTAGATCAAGCAAGCAGACACCTAGTTCCAGGCCCTCTGGATATTATGGTTTCCACTTAGAACATGCTCTGGTGTTAGATGTTAAGACTACTGGCCTTTCCACGGCTCCCTTTCTCTTTGCTGTTACCTAACACAGTATCCCTAAGCGAGCAATAATGTGCGGTCTTGGAATTCCAATTCCCATACTTACTCTACCCCTCAGTGCAATCTGTTTTTTATTAGTAATTTAGAGTTAATGTACTTTGCAGAAAGTCTCCCTGTTCTGAAGGTATTCACACCTGCCATGAAATTCTGAAATATCCAAAGAGAGGCACTAATTTTATCCAACCGTAAAACTCCTAGACTACAATATTCTACTACTAATGGTGTTCAAAAGTTTTTGCCTTTCTTTCTTCCTTCCTTCCAAACTTCCTTTCTACTTATTTTGAAAAGTTAAGGATTTTCTTTTGTTTAAGTACACTGCCCTGGATATTTGTGCATTCTCTAATCAAATTTTATCAATCAATTGATTCTTTTTTTTTTTAAAGATTTTATTTATTTATTTGACAGAGATCACAAGTAGGCAGAGAGGCAGGCAGAGAGAGAGGAGAAGCAGGCTCGCTGCTGAGGGGAGCTCGATGCAGGGCTCGATCTCTGCACCTCTGGGATCATGACTTGAGCCAAAGGCAGAGGATTTAACCCACTGATCCATCCAGGCACCCCAATCAATTGACTCTTAACTGGATTAAGATCCGGCCTCTCTCAATACATATATATACATCTATACGTCTATACCCATATGTTAGACAAAGAAGTGTTTCAGAAAATAATTGCAAGAAAAATGTGACCTCCACTAACATTGCTTATCACGGCAATTTCAAAAAGAAAGCATATTTGCCAGAATTGAAATTCTAGAACATCTCTCTTGATATTATCAATAGATAGATGTGTAACCTGAACTCAAGATGTTAGTTTTAATTGACCCTTTTCTTTATATATAGTGACTGAAGATGAATGCCAATACTTTGGAAAACATGATCTCATGTCCTTGGAAGCAAACTTGAAGGAAAGAACTAAGGCAGTAATGTTTGTGATATTTATTATATACATATTCATATATTGTTATGTAAAATGTATATTATACATTTGTTATAATATATTATGTATTTATAATATTTATACGTTATTTGTAAAATGAACAAAACTTTTTTGAAGGCAGCCATAGTCTCGAGTTATTCTGAAATTGGTGTCAAGCTTAGGCATGAACACATATAATGCAGAATTGGTAAATATGGAAAATTTTGAGCTGTTTAACTGAAACAAAAAATAAATTAAAAGTATAAATAAATAAATGTGTCACTTGACTAATTTGCTGACATGCAAAATGTATAAGGCAGTTGCCTTGCTGTCTTGTTAAGCACTGGTATTGTCGCCATCATCTGCTGTTATGGACAATTTCCATGGTGGCCAGGAAATGTATTTTTTCTTAAATGATGGACAGATTTGAATAAGGTAAAGAGAGAGAGAGAGAGAGAAAAGTACAGCAGAATAGTATATTCTTACAAAAGTGTATCTATTTGGTTTGCCTTAAGACAAAGCTATCAAAGCTATCAGCTAAGTGCCATGCTAGAGAAGTAACATATTAGTGTTGGCGACAGCTAGACCTGGTTTCTATATCCAGGCTTATGAATTAATGTATGTGTGTCCTTGGGCAAATGAAGCCACCTGTCTGGGTTTCAGTTTTTTAATCTCTCAATTTGAGAAGGTAATAGGTAACTTTTAGAAGTATTGTATAAAATTTTTACAAGATTGTGGATGCAAAGTACAAAATAAGAGTGACCACATAGATTTACCTAAAGAATACAGTTTTAGAACATATGTATATGCAAAAGGGAATGTGTAATCTTTTGGAAAAAATGAGGTTTATCCAATACTGCCTCATCTTATCTTGTATCTTTTTTTTTTTTAAAGATTTTATTTATTCATTTGATAGACAGAGATCACAAGTAGGCAGAGAAAGACAGAGGAGAAAGCAGGCTGTCCACAGAGCAGAGAGCCCGATGCGGGGCTCGATCCCACGACCCCGGGATCATGACCCGAGCCGAAGGCAGCGGCTTTAACCCACTGAGCCACCCAGGTGCCCCTCTTATCTTGTATCTTAAAAATTTCTCCTAGTATCCATTCACATTACAGCTAAATTAGCTAAGAGTAGAGACTTAAGAAAAAGCTCTGTAAGTTTTTGTAATTAAAAAAAAAAAAAAAAAAAAGCTTAAGGGGTCATTTTGTAGGTTGTCTTTTCCATACTAGGAGATCTTAAACTGGGCCAATATGTGAGGTACATCGTTTTCGTCTTGGTAATTCAACAGTTAGGCTAGAGAAGGCACCTCACTAGCTCCAAGAAGAACAGGATGGGTCGTTTCTGACTCTGTGAGCCTACTGTTCCCTAATTTCTGGCCCTTGAAAAATACAAACAGGAGTTCCTGGGTGGTTCAGTGGGATAAGCATCTGACTTTTGATCTCAGCTCAGGTCTTGATCTCAGAGTTGTGAGTTCAAGCCTTGCATTGGGCTCCACACTGGGCATGGAGCCTACTTAAAAAACAACAAAATAAAAGCAAAATACATAAATACAGTGATAGATACATGGATAGATAATAGATTTGAATAAGTGAAATGACTAAAAGACAATATTTGGACAGGCATTTTTATCAAGAAACTATATTGGTTTACAATCAAGTCAACAAAAAACCCAAAACTATTTTACTATTTATGGCCATAAACTTAGACAAAAACATTAATATATTAATACAAATTAAAGCTTGATATAGTAGAAATGCCTGTAAGACTATTCTTATTTCTCATTCTGACTGCCTTACTTATTTTCTATGAGAATTGAGTGAATCTACTTAATCATTTTGCAGCTTATTCAAGAAGGTGAATTTTTTTCACATGTTTGTGAAAGTGGAAATTGTCTTCATTTCTAACTAAAAGTGATACTCAGAAGATGCACAAAAACTATATTAAGTGATCTGATTTTCACATTGAAAACCTCATGTAAACCCATTATCCTTTCCAAATGGAACAAAAAAGAACACATTTATATACATTCAATAGGTTATACTGGAGATTTACTTTGTAGGCAAAAATATCTGAATGAAGATACTCCACCAAACTAAATCTTCATAATTCTTAATTTCACATATCTAAGATGAGGATTTTTTTAGTAAGAGAAATTATCAAAACCTGAGGTCTCAGACCATAAGCTGTCCTGTTACATTTAGCTGGGAAGACAAAACAACAGAAAATAGAACCTGTCTACCAATAATGCAATAAAAATTCTACTGCTTCGTAAAAAACAAAGACTCTTTAGGTATGTAGTATAAAACTTAGAAGTAAATTATGAGAATGTTAATATAAGCATTGCTTCTGGAGGTTATAAAATTTTTAGGGCATTTTTCTTCACTTTTTCATTCTCCTAAACATGAAAAAAAAAAAGAAAATCCTTCCTGGACTAAAAATTCAAGGTGTAGAATATTTGCTCATTAAATATTTGCTTGTAAGTTTTGGAAGCTGTGTCTTGTAGGTGTCATGTGCTTGGTTATCAGAACTAATTGCTGAGAGGTCTAATACTTTGAAAGGCCATATACTCTATTCTAGTGAGTGCAGTCTGCAGGGAGAGCTAGTGAGTTGGTCTATGACAACACACCTTAGAATTTTATACTTTAATAAACCAAAATTTGCAGAAAACATTGTAATAGTGTATTGCAATATTCAGATGTTAATTACAAGATGGAGTCCGAAAGAAAATCGTTTCTGCAAACTGGGTGCCCCATCCTAAAATTTATAAAGAAAACTCTTACTGACTTTTACTGTAATGTTTGCTTTTTAGGAATAAATCTTAATAGGAACAGCATTTCAAGTGATCCTTCCATTTTATTAAAATCTTATCCCATAACAGCACTAAATATGTTCTTTTTGCTTACTTCTTCACCATGGCCAATCTTATGCAACCCTAGTTTTGCAAAGAGTTTTATGTTTCTTCTCAATCCTTGGTAAGTTTCCTTATTTCATATTTTGCTTTAGTCTCACTTTTTAGCCTAGTCTTTCCTCCAGTTTTAGCCCACACCTCACCCAATGTGCCATCTGGAAATATTATTAGATGAGTAACAATTACATTTCTGCTGAAAGACTCAGGATTATCTGAACTCTTATTTGATGATGTATCATCCTACAGGATATAATACTAAAGCTGTCACATACTATATCATGCTAGCCCTGACTATCAGATAACACCTGCATGGGCCCCTCTATCAAGTTCTGATTACTGTCAACAAGAGGTTAGCAATTGAGAAAGAGTAAAATTTACAGAATAATGGCATCTGACATGTCTCCACAGCTGGCAAAGACATGCAACAGATGAAAAGGTAGCACATAATATAACTTTCATTTCTCAGCAAAGGCACACACTCTAGTGTGGGACATTTCAACAACTTCTTATGACTTCTGTTAGATTCCCCTTTTCCTCCAAAAATGCAATTAAATGCGGGAAGGCTGTGCTATAATTTATATATAAATGTATTTATGTCCATTCAATGAACACGTCCCAGCTATTCCACACAAGATTGAAATTTTCCTTCAGACAAAAAACCATTAGTTGCACATGATCTGAGCTTCCAAGTTTGGGATGAAATCTCTTTACCAAAACCTCTCCTTTCCATCGCTCAACTTCCTTTGTCTCCTGTTTGCCCTTCTAGCAAGAGCTGTTTCTGCTTAAATAAGAGCTAAACAAAACAAAACCTTTTGTTCCACCCCAGAATGGTTAATTTCTGCTTACTGAATTCCTGCTGGTTCCCAACCCTGCTCCTGTTAAGAAGCATGGACCCTCCCTTTCACTATGAACCTAAATCCCTTCCTGCTGACAGGGCATGGGGTAGAATGGAGGAGTCTAACCTTCCTTTACATAAGACCCCCCCACACTTTCTTTCCTTTTTTTATAGTGAAGAAAATGAATCAGAATGCATGGATGCAAAATATAAGAAATGTCCTTAATCTTATTTCCAGAGAATGTCTTGTGGCTATGTATATTTAAGATTCACATAGGACTTTAAGGTGAACTCTTTATATCTGTAGTGACTTCGTGATTGACCAGCTATTGTTTGGAGGATAGATCTGTGACCAGTATTTTATTTTTGTAATTAGTTCCAAATTTGAAACATTGATGGTTTAAAATCTTTAGGGGGAAATTAACCAGAATACATTGGCTAAAATAAGGCTAACTTATCAAGGACTTTAAAGTAACTGTGTTGTATCAGGGACTCATGTTCTCTGTCTTAAACATTTGATAGTGGAATTTTCAGTCAACTATTACCTGGAACTTTATTATTCATAACACTCAGTAGTCAAACAAGAATGTGGTGTAGATACCCAACTTTAGTTCCCAGCTCAACCAAGTCTGATGTATTTTGAAATGCATAATGAACATGAAGATATTTACTAACTGTGGTTTACAATTTGGGAAGAAAAATGAAGATTTTGCCAAAGTGTTCTGGCAAATGAGTTGCGAATTTAATACTCTGGCAGGCTTTGTACCTACTGCAATTTTCTACACTGGGTAGGTGTGCAGGAAGTGTTGGCAGGCTGCATTCATAAAGTAAGACAATAGTTTCAATATTTTAAACATGGTTTATATCAAAGCCTTAAATGTAAAATTTAATGTTAGGAAGCACTGGTTAAGGTTCTAAATGTGCTATTAATATAGGTCATTGTTTTTTTGCAAGTGATTTTATGCCTTAAAAAAAAAAAAGAAAGAAAGAAAATCCAGAACTCTCCCTCAAAGAAGTGCTCTAAACAGAGCATTACCGAGAGCGTTTATGACAAAGGCTTTGATCTCGATGTACATCCAGTAAATACAAAACATTCCTATGTTTTAAGGATGTACATACCTGCACATACTATGACTTTAACAAATGTTTCCAACTGCATTTTGAAAGTTATTGATTGTAACGCTCCCAACACATTTCTCCTAGTAAATTTATAACGCCAACCCTATGAGTTTCAAAGTTGGATGGTTCTGCATGTTACAAGAGGCCGCACATGCAGAATTTGACTGTTTCACAGACACATTGTTTTGTGTTTCACATGATGAAAGTAAAATGCAAATAGCTATAAAAATGAATGAAAGCACCTGGCAACTTTGATATACATACCTCATTATAGACTAGCTTTGCATATGGAGGCTAAAATTAGATTGGATATACAATAGGAAACGCATTATAAGATTTAAAATCCTTCAGTTCTTTTTTTATTTATTAATTTATTTGAGGTCCAGTCTGGCTAAGTGTTTTTCACAGCAATGTGATGAAATTTTGAGGATATATTCTAGACCTAGATTCTAGATTCTAGACATCATTTTAGTTCTTTAATTTACATACTTACCAATACTATTTTAATAACAAAATCCCCATTCCTATTTTTTAATTTAAATTTTCATTAATTAACAAGCAGTGCAATATTAGTTTCAGGAGTAGAATTCAGTGATTCAACACCCAATGCTGTATCATCATAAGTGCCCTCCTTAATACCCATCACCCATCTAGCCCATCCCTCCCCAACCTCCCTCCATCAACCCTCAGTGTGTTCTCTGTCATTAAAAAGTCTCTTACAGTTTGTTTCACTCTTCTTTTCTTTTCCCTTTTCCCATATGTTCATCTGTTTTGTTTCTTAAATTCCACATGTGGATGGATCATGTGGTATTTGTCTCTGACTTGTTTCACTTAGCATAAAAAGCTCTAGCAAATGGCGAGATTTTATTCTTTTGTGATGTTTGAGTAATATTCTATTGTGTAGATACACCACATCTTTAACTATGCATCAGTTGATGGACATTCAGACTCTCTCCATAGTTTGGCTATTGTTGATAATGCCGCTGTAAATATTGGGGTCCATGTACCCCTTCAGATCTGTATTTTTGTACCCTTTGGGTAAATACTTAGTAGTCTAATTGCTAGATCATAGGGTAGTTCTATTTTTAACGTTTTGAGGAACATCCATACTGTTCTCCAGAGTGGCTTCACTGCTTGCATTCCCACCAAGAGTGCAAAAGGGTTCCCCTTTCTCTGGATCCAACACCTATTGTTTCTTTTTTTTTTTTTAAGATTTTATTTAATTATTTGATAGACAGAGATCACAGGTAGGCAGAGAGGCAGAGAGAGGGGAGGAAACAGGCTGTCCGCAGATCAGAGAGCCCGATGCGGGGCTCGATCCCACGACCCTGGGATCATGACCCGAGCCGAAGGCAGCAGCTTTAACCTGCTGAGCCACCCAGGCGCCCTCTTTTTTTTTTTTTTTTTTTTAAGATTTCTTTTTTTATTTATTTGACAGACACAGATCACAAGTAGGCATAGAGGCAGGCAGAGAGACAACACCTATTGTTTCTTGTGCTGTTAATTTTAGCCATTCTGACAGGTGTGATATCTCATAGTGTATTTCCCTGATGAGCAACTTTTCGGGTATCTGTTATCCATCAGATGTCTTCTTTGGAAAAGTATCTATTCCTGTCTTCTGCCCATTTATGAACTGGATTTTTTTTTTTTTTTGAGTGTGTGTGTGTGTTTTTAATAGATTTTAGATACTAACCCTTTATCAGATATGTCATTTGTAAATATCTTCTCCCATTCTGAAGGCTGCATTTTAGTGTTATTAATTGTTTTTTGTTTGTTTGTTTTTGTTTTTGTTTTTTGCCGTGCAGAAACTTTTTATCTTGATCAAGTCCCAATAGTTCATTTTTGCTTTTGTTCTCCTTACCTTCCAGTGACGTGCCTGGTAAGAAGTTGCTCTGACCAGTTTCAAAGAGGTTCTGTGTTCTCAGAATTTTAATGGTTTCCTGTCTTACATTTAGGTCTTTCATCCATTTTGATTTATCTTTGTGTATCTTGTGAGAAAGTGGTCTAATTCCATTATTTTACATGTTGCTATCCAGTTTTCCCAACACTCTTTTTTGGTGAAGAAACTGTCTTTTTTCTATTGGATATCTTTCCTGCTTTGTTGAAGATGAGTTCACCATACAGTTATGGCACCATTTCTGGATTGTCTATTCTGTTTCATTGATCTGTGTCTGCTTTTGTGCCAGTACCATACTGCATTGATGAGTATAGCTTTGTAATATGGCTTGAAATCTGGAATCATGATGCCTCCAGTTTTTTTGTTTGTTTGTTTGTTTGTTTTCAGGTTGCTTTGGCTATTTGGGGTCTTTTGTGGTTCCATACAAACTTTAGGATTGTTTGTTCTAGCTCTATGAAAAATGCTGGTAGCATTTTGGTAGGGGTTGCATTAAATGCGTAGATTACTTTAGGTAGTCTAGACATTTTAACAATGTTTATTCTTCTAATCCAAAAGCACAAAATTCTTTTCTATGTCCATGTCCTCTTCAAATCCTTTCGTAAGTGTTCTATGATTTTCAAAGTACCAATCTTTTACCTCTGTAGTTTGGTTTATTCCCAGGTATCCATACTGGTTTTGGTGCAATTACATAAGGGATTGATTCCTCAATTTCTTTTTCTGCTGCTTCATTAATGGTGTACAGAAATGCAGCATATTTCTGCACATTGATTTTATATCCTGCAGATTTGCTGAATTCATGTATTAGTTCTAGAAATTTTTCAGTGGAGTCTTTGGGGTTTTCTACATAGAATATCATGTCATCTAAAAGTAGTTAAAGTCTAACTTATTCCTTGCCAATTTAGATGCCTTTTATTTCTTCTTCTTGTCTGGTTGCTGAGGCTAAGGCTTCCAGTACTATGTTAAATAGCACATGGTCAGAGTAGACATCCTTTTTGTGTTCCTGACCTTCGGGAAAGGTTCTCAGTTTTTTTTCTCACTGAGGATGATATTATTATTTCCTTTCTTCTTCTGGCTTTAGGTTTTGTTTGCTATGCCTTTTTTAGCTCCTTTAAGTGTAAAGTTAGTTTGTCTACTTGAGATTTTTCTTGCTTCTTGAAATATATTGTAATATATTTCCCTCTTAGGATTCCCTTTGCTGCATCCTGAAGGTTTTAGACTGTCATGCTTTCATTTTCATTTGCTTCCATTTTTTATTTCTACTTTAATTTCCTGATGAGCCCATTCATTTTTTAGTATGGTGTTCTTTAACCTCCATTATTGGAGTTCTTTCCATATTTTTTTTTTTTCCTTGTGGTTGACTTCGTTTAATAGTGTTGTGGTCTGAGAAAGGCATGGTATGTTTTTAATCTTTTTGTACTTGTTGAGAGCTGATTTGTGACCCAGTATGTGATCTATTCTGGAGAATGTTTCATGTGCACTGGAAAAGAATGTGTATTCTGCTGCTTTAGGAGGAAATGTTCTGAATAGATCTGTTAGGTCCATCTGGTCCAGTGGATTATTCAAAACCATTGTTACTTTGTTGATTTTCTGCTTAGCTGACCTGCCTGTTGCTATAAGTGGTGTGTTAAAGTCCACTACTATTATTGTTATTATTATCAGTGGGTTTCCTTAAGTTTATTATTAATAAGTTTAAATATTTGACTGCTCCCAAATTGGGGGCATAAATATTTACAACTGTTAGATGTTTTTAACGGATAGACCCCTTCATTGTGATATAATGCCCTTTTATATATATATATATATTTTTTATTTATTCATTGGAGAGAGAGGCACAGCGAGAGAGGGAACACAAGCAGGGGGAGTGAGAGAGGGAGAAACAGGCTTCCCGTTGAGCAAGCAGCCTGATGTGGGGCTCGATCCCAGGACGCTGGGATCATGACCCGAGCTGAAGGCAGAAGCTTAATGACTGAGCCACCCAGGTGCCCTGATATAATGCCCTTTTCATCTCTTTTTACAGTCTTTGCTTAAAAATCTAGTTTGTCTAATACAAGTTTTGCTACTCTTTCTTTTGCCATCCATAAGCATGATAGATAGTTCTCCATCCCCTCACTTTCAGCCTGTAGGTGTCTTTAGGTCTAAATGAGTGTCTTGTAGGCAGCATAAATGGACTTTCTCCTCCTTCTCCTCTTCCTCCTTCTCCTTCTTCCTTTTGTAAAGCCATTCTGGCACCCTACGTCATTTGATTATAGCATTTTGTTCATTTACATTCAGAATGATTATGGAAAGATAGGAATTTAGTGCCATTGTGTTACCTGTAGAGTTGGTATTTCTGGTGATATACTGTGGTCCTTTCTTTGTTGCTTTTGGTCTTTTTTTCTCCACTCAGAGTCCCCCTTAAAATTTCTTGCAGGACTGGTTTATAGGTCATGGCCTCTTTTAGCTTTTGCTTGAGAAACTATCTTAATCTGAATTACAGCCTTGCTGGATAAAGAATTCTTGGATGCATATTTTCCCCATTTAACACATTGATTATATTCTGCCACGTTTTTCTGGCTTGCTAAGTTTCTGTGGGAAGATTTTCTGCAGACCTGATCTGTCTTTCCTTGTAGGTTAAGGACTTCTCTTCCCTTGTTCCTTTCAGGATTCTTTCCTTGTCTGTGTATTTTGTGAATTTGACTATGATATGCCTTGGCAATGGTTAGCTTTGGTTGAATTTAATGGGAGTTCTCTATGCTTCTCGGATTTTGATGTCTGTCCTTCCCCAGATTAGGGAAGTTTTCAGCTATAATTTGTTCAAATAAGCCTTCTTCCCCTTTTATTCTCTTCATCTTTTGCGACTCTTAAGATACAAATGTTATGGGACGCCTGGGTGGCTCAGTTGGTTAAGCAGCTGCCTTCCGCTCAGGTCATGATCCCAGCGTCCTGGGATCGAGTCCCACATCAGGCTCCTTGCTCAGCAGGGAGCCTGCTCCTCCCTCTGCCTCTGCCTGCCTCTCTGTCTGCCTGTGCTCTCTAACTAAAAAATAAATAAAATCTTAAAAAAATTAAAAAAAAAGATACAAATGTTATTATATATATATATTTTTAAATATTTTATTTACTTATTTGACAGATAGAGATCACAAGTAGGCAGAGAGGCAGGCAGAGAGAGAGGAGGAAGCAGGCCCCCCGCTGAGCAGAGAGCCCGATGCGGGGCTCGATCCCAGGACCCCGGGATCATGACCTGAGCCGAAGGCAGCGGCTTAACCCACTGAGCCACCCAGGCACCCCTGTTATTATATTTTAACAAGTTGCTGAGTTTCCTAAGTCTATTATCTTTAGACTTTGTAGTCTATTACCTTTCTTTCTTCACTATTTTCTATACTTTTATCTTCTCTATCACTCATTCACTCTTCTGATTTTTCTGTCCTTGTTTTTTTGGTATCCATTTGGGTCTGCATGTTGGTTATAGCATTTTTAATTTCAGCCTGACTAGATTTTAGTTCTTTCATCCTGCAGTAATGTAATCTCTAGTATCTTCTGTGCTTTTCTCCAAACCCAACTAGTATCTTTATAATCACTGTCTTAAATTCTATTTCAGGTATTTCAGATATCTTACTTATATCTGTATTGATTAGATTCCTGACTGTGAGTTCTACTTCCTATTCTTTTTTTTGGGGTGAATTTCTCTGTCTTGTTATTTTGTCCAGAAAAACAAGACAAAACAAAACAAAAAAGAAACAGGTCCTTGGTGGTTTTGCTCTGCTTCTTAAAAGAATCTAGAGCCAAAAAATAAAGAAAGGAAGAAAGAAGAAAGAAAGAAAGAAAGAATGAAATAAAGAAAGAAAATAAAAAGGAAATATGCAAATATATATATATAACATATGTAAATAAAATTTTTAAAAGTGATAAGAATAAAGGCATTGAAAGAAAGAAGAAAATAAATGAAAAATATTAAGAATGAAATTTTTAGAAAGAAGCTAGATCCTATTTCCCCTACAGCTGAAGTTTTGCAGCACTCTATGATCAGTAGACTTAGTGTAAGCAGGTTGTTTGTTCTAGTCTCCTGGGAGAGGGAGGGGCCTGCTGCACCAATTCTCAGGCCAAGTAGTTCCAGTGGAAATGCTTCTCCAAGGCACAGGGGGCAGGACTTGGTATAAGGGGCTCCAGCCTCCACTAGGTGCCACTGTTGGGCTCATGGCTTTCAGCACCAACTGGCAGGATGAAAACTGTTGCAACCTGCTCTCTATCCCCAGAGGTGAAAGTCTGTGCCCTCCACTCTTTAGGGACACCACACAGAAGAGCAATCAGTTACCCCTCTTGTGTCTCTGGTTTCTATCTGAACACCCTGCATTCACCCTGCCTGTGTCTGAGGTGTTTTGTTTTGTTTTGTTTTGTTTTGTTTTGTTTTGTTTGTTTGAAATCTCAAGTGTGCAACTGAGTTTCAAAACTCCAAATTTTAGGGAATTCCATGGCACAGACTCACATGGTTCCTCTAGGAGAGGATTATGCTGCTCTTTTGCCGATTGCTGGCCAGTCCCAGGAAAGCAGTCCCACAACACACAGCAGTTCACAGTTTACGGCAACATAGAAAAGAAAGTTGGCACCAAGACCTGCTGCTCTCAGCTGGCTTCCCACTCAAGGCTGGGAACGGTGCAGCACATTGGCACCATTGGTCTTCTTGTACCCCAGGGGGTTCTCAGACTATGCTGTCACTCCTGGGATTCCACCCATTTTGCCACGACAGCATCTTTAAGCCAGCACATCCCCCATGGCAGTGAACTTCTAAAAGTTCAGATTTTGTGCTGTGCTGCTTATAATACTTTGCAGTAGCCTCGGTAAGCAGAGCTCCCCGCTTGCCCTGCTGCACCGCCACAGTACCCACAGCTATATTTCCCCCAATTCCATAGTCCACCCCTCCTACCTTCTAAAATGTAGTTGCTTTTCTACTTGGGGTCTTGCAAGTTTTGTTCTTGCAGACTTCTGATTGATTTCTTGGGTGTTCAGAATGATTTGATAACTATCTACCTGTGTTTGAGCAACAAGACAAGCTTAGGTTCCTCCTCCTCCTCTGTTATCTTCACTTTCCCCTTCCCCTTAACTATTTAGAACAGTGAAATAAAACACTGGAAATACAAATCAGGTAGTACAATGCACTGACAATTGAACATTTGTCTATAATCATTTGTATTTTTATTGATTCAAGCTGTAAACTTGAATTTCCAAATACAGGTGATTATTTCCAAATTGTGTTGGTTAGAGCCCTTGGCTTTCACTGAGAGCTTCAGGGCCCTCCACAAGGCAGAGCACAAGAAAACATGCTTATGGGGACTCTGTGTAAAATTTTGCTTAAAAATTTATTCTAATTAAAGAGTGATTTAAATAATGTAAAGGCTGATTTAAACCAAAATTCCTTTTTTAGCATTGAACAATACTAGCTCTCTACAGTGAGGTCCAACAATCTGATTGTTGTTTAATTGTGTTTGTTTATTGGCATTTTATGTTTTCATTACCATATATATAGATAGATAGATAGATAGATACATAGATTTTATGTTTCATTACCATAGATATTTTATGTTTTGAATATTTAAATGGATTTAGAATGGATGTTAAATAATGTTAGCATTCATAAAGATACATGGGACACATCGATCTGTGAAATTATGCAACACTAACTTATTTGTCATTAAAAACCTGAATGAAATGATTTTTAGTCTGCCTATTTGTTAGGTTATTTTAATCACTTCAATCAGCAAACTTTTGCCAAGGCTTCCTCTTTGGCAGATGCTTGGAGATCAACTATAAATGAGAAAACTGACAAGTAAATATATAACGATTATAAAATATTCTTGGGATCCTAATAGAGGTATCCACCAAAAGGGGAGCAGAAACCAAAGCTGAAACCTATGAGCAGGGGCAGGTTGGGTGGGGGGAAGTACAGAAAAACTTGGACTAGAAACAAGTGTTAGAGCAAAGTCTTGGGTGAGGAACTCTCTCCAGGGAGACACAGGTTAAAAATGTGGAGAGGACTGGGAATGGCTCCAGGAGTCAAGCAAGGGCCAGGACATGGGCTACAACACCAGACATAGTTGGGTTTTTTGTAAGAAAATACTTCACGGATTGCTGACTGGCCTTAGAGCATATTCTTACTTCATGTTAGTATGTGTAGCATGCAATGCCACTATAGGAATGCATTTTCTATTGGTGCATATAAGAAGTTTTATATGTTTTTTAATAATTCAGGAAAATGTGTCTGCTCATAAAAAAGAGCTGCCAGGTCCAACACGATGAGGGCGTTGGTGAGCTGTGCAAATTGGCTGTATCTGTAGTGGTGGCCACTGCTACTGAGCAGAAGGGTCTAGGTCACAGAGCACAGGCTAGCTGGCCTGAAAAGTCGGGCTGGGATGCAGTGGCATTGCAGAAACGAAGAACACAGAGAAGCCATACACATTGCAGAGTCACAGTTTTATTTAGACATGGAAAGAAATCAGAAAAGATGACTACAACAGGAGTGGGTTTTTAACGTGTCAGGTAGCATTCTTAAGCCAACATTATTATGAATTGGCATTGGAACCACAGCAGGAGAAACCACTAATCCAGAGACATGGTATCTCATGGAATTAAGTTGAATTACCAAGCATTTCCCTCCTAGAGCCCTGCTTGTCCTTTGTCTAACTCTCCCTAATCTCTTCCTGCTCACATATATTTGTTTTCCCTTTCCTGGATTATTCCTGCTCAACTTGTCACAACTCCCACTTAAATTCTTGGTATTTCCCCTGCCTCATCTGGTGCTTTTGTCTCTTGCATTATGTACTTGTTTAAATATCTGTCGGCTGGTTTTTATTATCACCTCTTCTCAACCCGATTCTTTGCCTCAGGAGTTTCAGACTTGCTATGTCTTAGGATCATGAGAAACAAGAAACTGAACAAATTAGAGAAGACACAGATGGGACCTACCGTCCAGGATGTGCCTGGAATATGACACGGCCCACCGACTCAGGTCTTGCTTGGTGTTAACTGCAGAATGCCTCTATTTAGATGGGTTTGAACTGGCCTTAATGCTGCCTTTCATATTGTACATTTGTGGCATTATTGCATTCAGCTACAGCTTTTGTTCAGTACTTACAGATTTGAGTTTTTAGTCAAATTATTTTGCAATGAATCTAAATGTAAGTTAAAAGACACTGTCATATGTCACATTTAAATAAATGGGCTTCTTGTCATATCAGCCTCGTGACATTTTTCTTGCTAAGTCTGGACTTGCTTGGGACCATCACCTCTTCCTTCGTTCCTATTTCTACCTTTGGAATGGAAGTGACTGTCCTGTACCCATCCCTCCATTGCATTTTAGAAACGCAAAAGTTTCAAAGACTTTTGAGTTTTAAAAACCATGGGTTTCACAAGTTGATACTTGGAGAGGACTTTTGCCTCAAAGTTACTTGTGCCTCGAGTCTTACCCATATCTGATTTAGATGACATTTAGAAGAGACTTGGAGCTGTAGAGCTGATGTTGGGATGAGTAAAGACTTTGGGGATGTCAGGATGGAATGGGTATATTTTGCATTTAAGAAAACCATGAAGTTAGAAGTGTTGAGTTGGAATATTATGGACTGAATTGTGTCCCACTAAAATTCATGTGGAAGCCCTAACCATCAGTGTGACTTTTTGTGAAAACAGGGTGTAAGAGGTGACAAAAGTTAAATGAGGCCATATAGGCGAGGCCTTAATCCAACAGGCTGGTGTCCTTATTAGAGAATGAAGAGACACCAGAACGTCTCTCTCTTCCTGTGAGGCTAGAGTGAGGTTATCATCTACAAACCAGGAAAAGAATTCTCACCAGGAACCCAATCAGCTAGGGCCTTGTTTGTGGAATCCCAGCCTCCAGAATTGTAAGACGTAAATTTCTGGTGACTAAGCCCCTTAGTCGGTGGTATTTTGTTATGGAAACTCTGAGCAGTTTAACACAACCATCAACACTATGCACCTTATACCCTTAACTTCTCAGTAGTTTTTAAAATTCATGTTCTTCAATATTTTTCACTGTAATTGTGATCAGTACGTACAATGTGTCCCTTCTTGAAAACCTGTGCATCCTTCAATGGTAATAAGTATCTTTACTATAAAGATACTGACAAGGTATGTATTAGTCAATCAATAAACTACTCATTAGTCCTTTATTCACCGGACATGTATTATGCACTTTATCAGCCACTGAGATTGACATTCAACCCATCAAGGAATTTGGGAGTGAGAAAAGACACATGACTATTCAAACATAAAAAGTGATGGTATGATGGGAAAATACATTTTTATTTCCCCCTTTTCTATTTATGAAGACAGGGGAAGGAAGAAGAAAAGAGAAAGCTAATATTTCTTAGTTCTATCCAGGACTCCTGACTGCTTGGTGTGAAATCCATGAATCTGTAGTCATGTAAAGTCAGGCCCAAATGGAATATCAAATTGTTCTACATAATAAAATTCAGGGAATGCATTTCCTTGGAAAATTTTAAAGGGAAATAACCTAGGACAATAAAACCTGAGAGATTTTGGGGGGGATTTGAGGAAGGAGGGGTGGGATTAAAATAACAGTAAATAGGACTCTGGAATTTGCAAAGAAATGTGACAGGTGAGGAATTCTAGAGGTGTTACATGAAAGGCCTGCAATAAAAGAGTGTAGGATGAACAATTTTGGTGTGTGTGTGTGTGTGTGTGTGTGTGTGTGTTGTTGTCATGTTAATCCTGATATCAGCCCAAATGCTACATGAGTGGTTTTTATAGAAACTGACAAATATGAACTGTTCCCTTTTGTAGGTTAGCACAAAGAAGAAAACTGACAGCAAGCCTGTCTTTACCTAGTCCTGCAGAACATTTTCTTCAAAAGGTAGGTGAGAGAGTTTAGTGGCATTTGGACACTGAAGCTGGAAGCAGCCATTGGATGTGGAGCCCTGGGGACACTATGCTTCCTTACCTACGTTATGCCGCCCCTTACAAAGTACCACAGTCTGGGTGTCTCAACAACAGGGGTTTACTTTCTTACTGTTCTGGAGACTGGGACTCCAAGATCAAGATATCAGCAGGGTTGCTTTCTTCTGCAGGTAGTGAGGGGGTCTGCCTCCTCTTTCCTTAGACTAGCGGTCTTCTCTCACGCCTTCATACCATCTTCCCTCTATGTCTAGGTGTCACTTCCTTTGGTAAAAGGACACCAATCATATTGGATTATGACAAATCCAAATAACTTCTTTCTAATTTCATTATCTGTTTAAGGATCCTACCTCCATCCATGGTCACATATTTAGGTACTGGACATTAGGACCAACTATGAATGGGGGAGATGGGTACACATTCAACCTACAAGAGAGATTTACAGAAATTTTGAGATTGGTATTGTACTTTGTGTAGGAAGTAAGAGAGGAATATTGAACCAATGCTTTTAATTTCAAAAGATAAAGCAGTTCATGGGATGTCTAGGTTTCATCACTAATTTAAAGATTTATAAAATGAGATTCAGTGATGATAAATAACTAACCTAGGCTCACAGTGTTCCTGTGGCGAATCCAAGATTCAAACCCAGGGGATTGTGAAGACCATACCCTTTCAATCCATCATTCTGCCTCAGTCATACAAAAAAAAATACATCTGATGTATTCATTTCTAGTATATTAAAAGAACATTAAAATATTAAAATTATGACCTCCAGTTACTTAGCTAAACTTTTTAAATATTTATTTATATTTTTAAGATTTTTTAAAAAAATTAACATATAATGTATTATTAGCCCCAGGGGTACAGGTCTGTGAATCTCCAGGTTTACACACTTCACTCACCATAGCACATACCCTCCCCAATGTCTATAACCCACCACTCTCTCCCTGCCCCCCTCCTCCCAGCAACCCTCAGTTTGTTTTGTGAGATTAAGAGTCTCTTATGGTTTGTTTCCCTCCCGATCCCATCTTTCATTTATTCTTTTCCTACCCCCCCAAACCCCCCATGTTGTACCTCCACTTCCTTATATCAGGGAGATCATATGATAGTTGTCTTTCTCTGATTGGCTTATTTCACTAAGCACAATACCCTCTAGTTCCATCCACGTTGTTGCTTAGCTAAATTTTTTGAGCCACAAACAAATTATAGGAAGAAACAATTTTATCATGGTGAGTTTATAGCAATTTTTAGTTTTGAGTTCATTTAAAATAAGCAAGGAGTTTGCCACAAAAAATAAGAAAAGAACATTCTGTGAGTAGGTATGTGTCTTGAATTCCTAGCCATTGATAAAAGGATAACATTTTGAATATATGTCTTAAGACAAATTTCAAAATTTATAAAAAAATAAATTTTCATAGCATTTTTATTTTTGTCTTAAGCATTGAGATTTATTATTGAATATGGCATAATGAAACTCAGCCATGATAATATTAAGAAAGCTGGGACATTTTCAAATCATATTTATATCCTTATTTATTAACATTATAAAGTTCTGTTAGCTAAACTAAAAATAGCAGAAAACCCAAATATGAGCTATGGATAAAAGTTATAATTTACAAAGAGACAAATGCATTTAAATAAAGCAATATCAATAACTTTTCTTTCAAGGAACTGAAATCTTGAACAATGGTTCTTATGCTGAGTTACTGGGAATGCTAGAGGTCAGTTCTGTAGACTTTAAGAGGAAGAAAAAGAGTCTGGGGTCAATTATGCTAGGAAATAGATGGATAAGAGTAAAGGATTTCTTTTCTTTTTTCCATGATTTTATTTGTTTATTTGACAGGGAGAAAGCACAAGCAAGGCAGAACAGGGGAGGGAGAAGCAGGCTCCCCACTGAGCAGGGAGCCCAATGCAGGACTCAATCCCAGGACCCTGAGATCATGACCGAGCCACCCAGTTCCCCATGGGATGTCTTTTCTGTAAGCTTAGCAGAAGAAGCCAAATAAACTAACATTTCTAAAATTTCCAAAAGTATAATACAGTATAGAACATGTCACCAATGTATGTGATTATGGCATTCATACTTGAGGGTCACCCTGCAGGGAAAGCATTCTTCAGAATGCTCTTTTGGAAACATTGTTTCAAATACATCATTAGAGTATTTTCAGACTCAATTCACTTCAACAGGCATTTATTAAGGGTCTCTTATATTCAAAATATTAGTGTTTGAAAGTGTAGCTTGCGGACTGGGTATTATGCTTACAGATATAAATAAGGTAGGTTAATGTTAGGGGTTATTTATTAAGCAATTTGCTTATCCCTTTATGTAACATGTATCGAGCAGAAATTATGAGAAATTAAACATCTTTTTTTGAGAAATTAAAGGTCTTATATCTTCTATATTAATAGCATAGCATACTGAAAATGACTTTTCTCAGTGATTACGCTCATCAAGGAAAAATTTATTATATAGGGGTAAAACAATTTTAACACTAAATATACACTATTCCACTATATTTATTTGTTATGATTGCTGTAGTTGAATACTCTGATGGAAATGTTTATTGTTTACTAACTTATAAATGCACATATTCATAAAAAGTAAAATTATATAGTGTGCAAATATCTTTACACAGAACATTAAGTGAAAATAATGTATGTATGGGGATTATTATCTCTCTTAATTAACTCAAATGTTTAATAACATAGGGCATTAAATTTTCCAAATAATCTGGAGAAAACATAGCTTACTCTAGAAGATTCATTTTGGAGTCAGCGAATAAAATTCCAGTCGGTACTTCTCTCTGAATAACGGTCTCAGGCCAGGTAACATTTTAATAACAAATTATGCAGAGTATTTAGCTAATGACCCATCAACTATATTCCATTGGTTTGCATCACTTGAAAATCAGAAGTATTCATGCACATTTAAGAATGTCATTTGCATCTTGAAATTGATGTAATAAAGTAGTTATACTAATTAGAGCTCTGTTCTAAGCCGGCAATTGGAAAGGGAATGGAAACAGGAATACACATTTGGTGTGGACAAAGGAACCAAACAGAGAAAATAGCAGTGGCCTCTACACTGCTCTTATTTGAGTGGGGATTATCATTCAAGAAATGAAGGAGACAAGTGGGTTCCACCATGACTGAAGATGACTCCAGTAGGCCCGGTGAGTTAGTGGGAAGGATCAAAGCTTTGGAGTCCAGACAGCCTGGGCCCTTGTTCTGTGCTCACCGACCACTAGCTGTATGGGCTTGGCCAAATCATTTAACTTGTCTAAACATAAATGTCCCCATCTGAAAAAGGAGGACTCCACGTCTACTTCACCGGGTGACAAAGACAAGCAAGATCTTGTGTATGTTCCGTGCCCAGTGCAAATTTTCACTCTTGGCAAGCACTAAAGAGAACTGCTTTTGTTCAAAATAAAAGACTCAGAAGTTTCCTGGAAGAAGTTTTTAAATTGTTAGATTATCTTTTCACCTCTTAATCAGAGCGGAGACAGCATAAAACTTCCATGGTAGGAAATGTCTATATACCTTCTGTTTGAAACGTTACTATATAAGCAAACTAGAACATGTAAACTATTGGACACCATCTCCATATTATAATGATCGTCAGAGGTTATCTGGCTGTTTTTGTCCTGTTTCCAGGTAGCAGAACAAAATATGATGTAAAGCCAAAGGTCCTGCTCTCTATGCAACACGAAACCCTGTGTGCATACATGTAAAATATAGAGTGTAAATATGTTGCATTGGTTAACGGCAGATCCAGAGGAGATCTGACCAAGATTTTTAGCAAATAGTTTATCAATTCAGCTCCCTCTTTGTAAAGTAGGAAAGAGAAAACAAGAGTCAATTAGAGCCTACTCGAGCCACCCCAAACGATCTGTCAGTGTGGGATCACCTCTTCATTTCTGTGCATTTTCATGCCTTGGAAGCAGCTTGTGGAAATCCTCTCTGACTGACAGCTATGAGCTGCTGGAAGTATTGATGAGTGTTCTATCATTCCGCTGCAACCTACCCCATGTAGAGGAGTGATTGAAAACGCCGTCTCGCATCAACTAACTAATGGCACATTTTACTGTAAAATGGTCTTCAGCTAAAAGGATCTAAAGTATTCTTAAACTAGTAAGATGTGAGGAGGTGAGTCTACTCTTCGTAGCATGCTGATATCTGACATCCAATTTTAGTGCTAAGCATCTTTGGAAATCCCTGCTTTTCTAAACATGCTGATCTTCAGAGCGCACACAGGCAAATCAGCTTGGAAATACACCTATTACGCAGAGAAGTTTCAAGTCAAATATACAGTTTGTCGGTATCTATAGAATATCAGGAGGAAAATACATTTGATGTCTGAATTACTAGAATAAAGAACTTAATGTCCTACTTTGAGCATGTAGAGATGGTTTCAGAGGTTCATTTCAGCAATAGGTATATATGCACATGTTATTGTCTGAATCCGTTTTCAACAATCCTATTGCAAAAAATAAAACCTGCTGGCATTGATCCACTCTAATATATATTTGAATGAAGCTCATAAGAAATAAGGATTTGGGTCATATTCCTGTGGGAGATCCAGAGCAAGCGCAGAATGCCAGCATACTTGTACTTGGCAGAATGGATAAAAACGTGCATAAATTTACAACAAAAGTATTTTCAGTTTGCACTGTAATATTTTCTCAGATTATTTACTTTTATTGCTCTATTTATTGGACTTACAATAGGGTTCTGTGGCCACAACGAAGTAATGGACAATGTCTAAGGAAATGGATAATGAGGATGAAGGTAACACACAGGTGCAGTCATGCAATTGAACCATTTATTAAGTTTATGAGCTTTTTTATTGCACATGCCCATACAAAAGCTACATTGAAATGAGGGGAAAGTTCTGGTGCAAGCGAAAAGCAAGGAAATTTATTGTTAAGGATGCACTTTTATTTTTGAATTGCCCCATTGGAGAGTATATATAGACATAAAATATGGAATTTTATTCCTTCAAAATGAAAGGCAGAACCTGGAAATTGAATGAAATTACAAGTATATTCCTGAATTGTATTCAATGGAGCTCGAGCAAATTTCATTTTAAAATAAATACCATCACATATTTACATTGGGTATTTCGGATATGTGACAAGAAGACACGGTTTATTTATTTATTTTACTGAGTTCAAACAAATTGTCAGGAGTAATATCCTAAACTGACTTCCTGCCTATATCAGGGTTCTGCAAATGTCAAAGTGACAGAAAGGATGATTTTGGATGGCAGAGCCAGTGTGGCCTTGGGCAAAATACTGAAAACTGGCAGATGTCTTTGTCCCTTCCATGCAGCCCAGTTAGTGCCACTTTTCTCCCTTCAAGTCGCTGTCTGACCTCAACCCCAGGCCCTTATTCTGGATTCCAGGCAAGACTCTGTAACACGTTAGAAGCTTCTTAACTAGTAAAGGTCTAACTTGAACCTTTTGTTCGTATAAAGGTGCTCAAATATCAGGCCTTTCTTTCCTAACGTCACCTCTCTGACTGCCCCTTGCAAATCCTGACCCGAATATTGAACGCTTTGCATGAGTCTGAATAAATGAAGACTCGATATGACATATCTAAAAATGAACCCATTCTTGGTCCAGAATAAAAATATGCATTTTCATATGATCCCACTTCAAATATTATAGTCCTAGCAGAGTATGATGGACTAAATCTCAGCTCAGCTCTCCCCTCCTGGAGGAACTATCACACTGACCTGTAGTCTACATAGTTCTGTACAATTCCATCCCTTTGCATTCTGAGATGTTCAATGAAAGAACTTACTTGAGCTTCTCTGCAGGTCAGACAACTGTAATTAGTTTCAGTTATGCAATAGGTATGTTGTATTATTTACAACTACATTTGAGTTATTGATTTTGCTTCTGTGTGATATTTTTTAGTTTGTTTCTGGTCTACTTTTTCTACAGTAATCTGTTGCATATCAATATTGTTTAGTGCATATATAATACACAAAAATTCATCTTGACATAAACTGTATCTATGTGAAGGAACTTTTGCTTCTTTTGTAGCTTCTTTTGTGTCTTGGAGACATAACTCATCCATGTTTGGAGTTTAACCAACTATCTCTTCCCTAATTCTTAATCTCCAAGGTGGACCTCTCTCACAAATTTCATCCCCAAAGCGTAAACACCTACTAATTATTCCCATGTGTCCAGTAAAGAAGCTCTCTTCCATGGTATTATTTTTCTTATTTTTGCTGTTCTCCTATGGAATTTTATTTATATTTTCTTTGCTTTCTTTATTGTGAGTAGACAAAGGGTATGAAAATAATCACCTGGTTGTTACAGAGCCAGAATCAGATGGATGAGTTAGGGATCCTGTCTTTTTTTTTTTTTAATTTATATATTTTTTCATTTTTTAAAAGGTTTTATTTTATTTACTTGAGAGAGAGAGAATGAGAAAACACAAGCAAGGGTGATGGCAGAGGGAGAGGAAGTTGAGCAGGGAGCCTGATATGGAGCTTGATCCCAGAACCCTGGGATCATGACCTAAGCCAAAGGCAGACATTTAACTGACTGAGCCACCCAGGCACCCCAGGATCCTGGCTTTTAGACTGAGGTGCATATTTTGCTATTTGTGCAAAGGGACCAAGTTCCATTTAAATTATCATGAATTTGAAAAAACGTTTCGTAGCAAACATCATAACCCATTAAATGATACATGAAATGAGCACTCTGGACAGCTCAGAACGATCCACACAGAATTATTAAAACAAATCCCATTTTTAATTATGACAGAGTTGTCAGTTGGATTTAGTGAGCATCTACTCTACTGGGTCACTCAAAATCCATCCTCTTTATAGATTTAGCTGGTGAGGACAAGTTATCATGAAACATGGCATTCTGTTTTGGTACATCTTATCTTAACTTATTCTAGTAAGGCAATTGAGGGTTGAAAAATTAAATGAAAATATTTTAATAGACATATTGAATCTGAAATATCTTACACCATTTAATTCTTTCCCAATTTCTTAAAAATGTATTGTAAATGCTTGATAAATATAAAAAATAAATTACATTAATTTAAACTGCCATTCTACATTCACAAATGGCTTATTGTTATCAGTGAATTGTATATCTTCTAGTTTAGAAAAAGATAGTGATCTGTTGATTTATACTAGAGGTTCCTTGCAAAATTGGAAAATAGTGTCTACTACTTAGTCATTTATTTTAGTTTATCTATATACTTTAGACATTTAGCATTTAACTATCATCCACAGAACTTCCAATGGCTACAGAATATTTGAGATCATAGGTCTACAAACTATTGCCCATGAGGCAAACCAGCCTGTCTCTTGTTTTATTAAGTTCTGTAAGTTAAGCAAAACTCTTCGAGATGAATTTTTGCAATTGATTTGGTCATAAGGAACACTAACTTTGAACCGTAATTAAGTAAAATATTCCACACACAAAACAATATCTTATTTTCATCAACAGAACTGTGATAGAACTCTAAAGATGCCCCTCACCAAAATTCTCATCCCTAGTTATTCAATCAAATACTAATCTAGGTACTGTTGCACAGGCCTATGCAGTGGAGTTAAGGATACTAATCAGCTGAATTAAAGACAGAGTATCTTGGGTTATTCTGATAGAACCAGTGTCACCACATAAAACCTTTAAGAGCAAAAAGTCTATCAAAAGGATGTGTTGAAAAGCAAATGGGAGAGGAGGCAGAAGAGAAGTTCTGTGAGATTTCTAAATATGAGAAGGACTCAATTCTCCATTGTGGATCTGAAGGTGGAGGAAGGGGTCCATGAGACAAAGAATGCCACTAGGGTCTCTAGAAGCTGGGAAGGATCCCCTGCCCCACCTGAAAAGGCAATGGGGACCTCAGTCCTATAATCACAGGGAACTAAAGTCTCTCAACAGCCTGAATGACCTAGAAGCAAATTCTCCACTGGAATTCCAAGAGAGGGATATATCCTTGCCAACACCTTGATGCCTTGATGTTGGCCTTGTAAAATCCACAGCATAGAAACAGTTGAGCCACACTATGCCTGGACCTCTTATCCCCAGGATGGTGAGGAAATAAAGAGGTGTTTTAAGACATTTATGGTTACATGCTAAGGCATCAATGGAAAACTAATGTAAAACCCATACTATATTATTATATTTTGAATTCAATTAAATGTTTATGAAAAATTACTTTCCTTTTTGCTACACCTACAGAAGAGGTGCTTGTATGTTCCCCTTGGCACAGAAAACCTAAAATATTTACCATCTGGTTCCTTGTAGAAAAAGTTTGCCAACTCTAGCTCTAGATTATGTATTTTTAATAATATAAGCTATAGCTCTCTTAATATTGAAATGTTCAGTTTTCTATGCCCCATTCTAGTTCACTATGCTTGATTTCTTTCCACACACACATGAAAAGTCCCATGAAGATAAACTGTGGTTATTCTTCAGGCACACATTGACTCAAAAAATAATCTGCTATTTTAGAGCCTTTGTGGCTAATGTGTGAAATATTTAGGCTTAACATGGCTCCTAAGGTGTGATATTTTTACCAGGCTAATTTTAGCTTCACAGATGATGAGGGTCTATGGATAACCAGTTAGGTTAACACCAATAAAACCATTCCTAGTTACACAATAATCTTTGGACAGCACATCCTTTACTCACTGCAGACTTTTAGGGGACAAGAGAAATCATGTTATTTTGAATATGTATACTTATCTTAGATAAACACTTATTATGCCTGAGAAAAGATAAGATACACTAATCGCAGTGATGTATAGCTGAATCTTTTAATTACTTCAGAGTTATAAGAAAGTAGAAAAATGAAAGTCAAATCAATAAAAGAAATATTCAAAAATATTGAATTTAAATACATTTAGCCAATCAGAAAAATATCAACTGGAGGCACAACTTTAAAAATGTAAATCTTAGAATTATATATTACTATTTTTTCGAGAATTAATAAACCTTCTGAAAAGTAAAGATGAGAGGATTGGTGTTAGATTCAGACCTCTTAAGGGGGAAGTCCTGGCTCTGTAACACATTAGTTTTGTGACTACAGACAAGTTACATAACCTTGCTTGGTGTTCATTTCCTTGCCTAAAATATATATATATATATATATATTATATATAATATAAAATATTCCCTAGTTCATAAGGTATTTAAGATAATTATTTCCTTTTCCACATGCAATGTAACAAGCCTATCCCTCATGCAGAATGGAATTGTGTGTGTGTGAGAGTGAGTGTGTGTGCGTGAGTGTGTGTGTTTTAATATTGCTGTCATCACAATCAAAACTGCAACCAAATGACCACTATGACACAACCAACTTCTCAGCCCCATCCCCTTGTGAAATCAGTTTACTGTAGGGCTTAAGAGTGCAAGCTCAGAGTCCCAACTGTTCAAATCCCAGCTCTGCCCCCTACCAGCTGTCACCTTATTTATTGTTCTGTTCATTTAATTGTCTATACAGTCGGAAATAGGAGCGACACCGTAGGGGCATTGAAAGGGTTCAAGGGGTTGATAAAAGTGTTTAGAACAATGTCTGAAACAAATAAGTGCTTGCTTTCACTCACTTAAATGCCTTCTCTGCATGGGTTAAATTTCTGATTTGCAATTTCTACATATGTGTGTCTGTATAAACCTTCCAAACATCATTATCATTAAGCATATGCTCCTGTTCAATATGATTATTAATAATCAAAAACTTTCTTGTGGCAGTGTAAATATCACTAGTTAAAAGCCAAGTAGACACGGATAGAATAAAATTCTTGGAAAACTTTCCTAAAATTTTTTTAAAAGATGTAGACAGCTTGTACCCATGTAAAACTATGTAAGTCATGTAGTCAGGTTGCTCAAATAAAGTTCCAGTTATTAGGGATTTTTGACAGCTGAGCTGTGATATTTTAGGCACCTTTCTGTTGCTCTACACATGGTCTAGATAACTGTCTGGACTCCTACTATCCTGTCCATCTCACCATTCTATTACCTTAGGAAAGGCTTTGCACAGAAGCTTTCGGGGAAAGAGCAGACTCGTGAGTTTACTGGTGGCGATGAGGGAATGGTCTGCCTGCCTGGAACCCGACCAGCAGACTGTTGACTTAATTATGGCATACAACAGAGCCAACATTTTAAAGCTGTGAAAGATGGAGATTTTTCACACTTATTTATTTCTTTTTACCCTGTCGCCTTAATCTGTGCAAATAAATCATTTAAACTACTAATGCTCTAACTAGTATTAGTGTTATTATGGTCCTCTGTATGATCATTTCATTAACTAGTATAAGCCTGGATTAAGGAAAATAATTTTAGTAGTTTTTAGAGGTTTTTAAAACTTTACCCACCTTTGTATTTAATTCCTAAGCATAGGACTATGAAAGACAGATATATTTGGGGGAAAATAAGAAAAATTAAGGTATATATTTCTTGCTGAATATACTTAAACTTCACTTAGCCTAAATTGCTGCCTATGATTCACAGGAAGATTTGATTAACTTCACTGTTGACACCCATCAGTAAATACATTTGTAGTAAAAAGGAAGGTTTGGGGCAAATATTGTCAGGATTGTAACCATTTGACTGTTTATGAACTTATGGGAGGTATTAAAATATTGCTGAAACAATTAAATCCAAGCGGGCTTAATGAGGCATAAGAAAGGATAAATGCATGTATTTCCACGTTGATTTTCAGCCCCTGTATACAGTCCTTTCCCATCCTTCAAGTATCCCAAACCGATTCCAGAACTTTTGCAGCTATCCTCAGCCTTATGATCATCTTAACTCCAGACATTAAAGATCCTGTGCAGTCCAAAGAGGAATTGTCCATTATTCATCCCCTTCAAACTGCAGATCCTCTCAGACCTTACTCTGACTTGAGGCAGGAACCTGGAGAAGAAAAGGGGTTTGGGGGGGGGCCAGGGGGGGGGGCCTCCCAGATCCTGGCTCTGATCCTTCCTGTATCCTGTGGTGGGCGAATCTCTCTATAAAGTCGTTACAGGAAAACTCAGGTTTGGCCACCTTCTGCATCAGCACCAAAACCACAAGGAAACTCAGTGCCTCAGAGCTGCCCGGGCTGGGAGCTCAGGCTGCTCACAGGGCATCTCTTTTTCCTCAAGAACAGCTGCAGCCAGCTTACCGCAGGGGCTCCCTTGAGATGAGTGTAGACACCAGTCCTTGTGCCTGATCCTCCAGGGGAACAAATTTTGTGTGTTCAAGTAGTTCCTGGGGAGCTTCCTTCACTCGGTTTGAAACAGAAGGGGACCTCCTGCCCCAAACTGTAGGAAAAAAAGTTTAGAGAAACCCAGGGCTCTGCCGACTGTTCACACCAATGTTTCTCCCACACATCCTCCAAGATGGCTGCTAGTTTCATTCCACACAGGCTGGAGTAGGGGGAAGGGTCTTAGCAGCAAGGTCAGTTTCTCCCCACCAGTGGACGATTTTGAATACTCAGTTTCATCTCTTTCAGAGATGTCTGAGCAGTCTTTAGGATGTGCAAGCACTAAAACTCATTCTTCCCTGCGGATTTTGAGATAAGAAAGGTCCTATATAACATTCTGTTAAACTATATTATCTTCTAAAGTGTTTATTCTTGCTATGATTTCTTCAGATTTCAAACAAAAATATCATGCATAAATATAGGATAAATCTTAAAAAAACAAAAACAAAAACAAAAAATGGTGTGGCAAATCAGGAAAACCATAGGCAATAGAAAGAAGCTTACTCAAGTAGAGTCCTTGAAGGAAATATCCACATTCTTTTCTTAACATAAACTCAGAATACTGATAATTTTGGAATCTCTTCTCTGGTCATTGTGTATATCTTGTACTATATTATAAAGTCCATGAGGGCAGATTCTTTTTTCACTGCTGAATCACTAGGATCGAGGACAATATGGAGAAATTAATGTTTAACAGTTGAAAAATTGAAGGAATCAATGAACAAAATGTCTACTTGTAAGGGAAGAGCCACATAATTGACTAAAACATATTTTTGAATACATTTTATTAAGTCTTTTAATTTTTAAAATGTTTTCAGTAAAGTGCCAAAACATAGAGGAAAGATAGAAACATGTTAAAAATTTCTATGCTACTGTCATTGTTCAATGCACCAGTAAAGTACTGACTTAATTTTGTCATTATAACATTTAATATGCAGGTCACAATTTTCCATTATAACCACCAAAAGAATAGAAAGAGTGTATAACTCTCAAACTAGTGGAGGAAAAAAAAAGGATAGAAAATTGAATGCAAAAAAATGAAAAAGAAAAACAACTAGAAGAAGACAGATAACATAAGAAATAAAGTAGCATAAATAAATTCAAATATGTTGGCAATCTTGATCAACACAGAGATACTAATTTCTATATTTAAAAATACTGATTATATACTTGAATTACAAAAAAGAAATTAGCTGTATCAGGTAGACATGAAAATCTAATACAAAATAAGACACAAGATTCCAAATAAAAGAAAAATAAGTACCAGGAAAATACTGTTGAGAGAAAGTGGGCCTATAAATGCCAGTAAGAATGGGCTATGTTGTTAAAATGCATTAGTAGACATAAGGTGGGGTGTTTCTTTACACTATTTTAACAGCATGAAAATTATCAGGAAGATGTGGCAAATCTAAAAATGGTTGTACTTACTAATAGAACTGCAAAAGTAAAAGAGTTAAGTTGACAGAACTACATAGATAAATTGATGAATGTATATACAAGAAGATTAACACTCCACTCTTAGGCAAAAGAAAAAAAAATCAAATGTACGTATGATTAGAATACCACAATCATCTTAAGATTGATATATATAGGGGCACCTGGGTGGCTCAGTGGGTTAAAGCCTCTGCCTTTGGCTCAGGTCATGATCTCAGGATCCTGGGATCAAGCCCCGCATCGGTTTCTCTGCTCCGCAGCGAACCTGCTTCTTCCTCTCTCCCTCTCTGCCTGCCTCTCTGCCTACTTGTGACCTCTGTCTGTCAAATAAATAAATACAATCTTTTAAAAAAAAAGATTTTAATATATATATATGCATGTATATATACACACATATATACATATACACATACATACATATATGCACATATAATACATATATGTATATATACATATATATGTATATATGGAAACAGAGATACATGCATTATATACACATATACATATCTATTATTACATCCAATAACTGAGAAATATATCATTTTTTTTCAAAAGAGCCATTTTAAAATTTGCCCTTTACTAGGTTCCAACAATAAGCCCCACAATTTTTAAATAACTTGTATTCTACAAGCTATGCTAATTGAGGTAAAAGTCAACAATTAATGCTTACAGAAATACTTTTGAAAATTAAAAATACATGGAATGAACGACCTCCAGTCCTGCTCACCAGACAGATGTATTTAAGAGTGAGTCACAAAAGCAGTTATAGAATTACTTACATAGTATGTCTCTACATATTTTCTTTCAAAAAATTTTAAAAATACAGCATATACACTTAAAAATACCGTGTGGCAGAGGAAGGTGATGAGGAAGAGGGATGCAGTTACTTCAAAGTTCTTTGTAATATTTTGTAATGTTCCATTTCTTAAGTAAGTTGCTGGTGAATCGGTGTACACCACATTAATCTTTCAATCCACATATATGTTATATTAAATCATATGAAATGCCATTTATGTAGGTCAGATCCAGTGGACTATTGGCCATTTTGTATTATTGCTCAACCTAATCTATTGCATATGTTCTTTTGATTAAGTGATACCCATCTCATGCTAGAATATATAGAAAAGACAGTTTGTGAAATGGGATGTTCACACGTCCTGCAGTAGTGTGATGATCTCAAGGGTAATGGCCTGTGTAGAGCTGTGAATCAATTTTTCATGGGAGTAGGGATATTCTATCTATTCCATTGCATTTTATTTTGTATTTCATTATATGTTTAAAATATAAGTTCAGAAAAGACATTTTGTCCAACTGGGAAAAAAAAAAAAAACTTGATGAGAGTATGAAAGATTCTCCTCCAGGGTCACTTTCAGCCACGTGGTGACAATGACTCTCAGCCGCTTTCACAGGCTGGGGAGAGCAGAGAGCTCTGATTCAAGCACAGACAAAGCCAGACACTTATAAACTCTGCATCTGTCTTGCAGGGGCCTCAGTCCACTTGCTCTTTTTAAGTCCAATGACAACATCAAATTCGTCTGCTAAAGTGCTCACAAAAGTCCCATTTGGTTTTAAAGTTTTCAGATTTTACTAAAGACAGTTTAAAGTGTTGTTGGGTATAAAAGCCTTTTAACTAGGAAAATCATGGGTGTTGAACTCTATCTAGGTCACCTACTTGGACAAAACAGAATACATTCATAACTTCCAATGTCATTTGCAATCTAACGTTATCTCTGTAAGTAACATGAAAAATATTCATAGGGAACTTGGGCTGTGTCTTAATATAATTAGTGAGACTGTTTTTCCATGGCTTTCTTCCTTTTGGGTACAAATAACACACATTAATTTCACACAAATAGCTTAGGTAATTTCTTTTCCTTGGTCTAAGACATGAGCTCTTACTTGAACACTACTCCCATTTATGTTCCTACAAAACACATGCCTGATCACTAGGGTCTGTTCCTCCTGTCCTTTGGCCAAATCCTTGACATAATTTGGCCAAATATATTTTTTTCTGTGTCACCTTCTGGTCTCCTTCCCATTCTTTCTATTTATGCTCCATTTCTCTGTTACCTCCCTCCTACTTCCTGTTCTGATTTAGCATTCCTCAACTGATTTAGCACCTAGGACCTGTCAAGAATTCATTATCCTTGTCTAAAAATCTCCTAAAATTCTTCATCAATGGATTTTAACGTCCTTTCCAGAGGGCGGGAAGCCCAAGGTCAGATCCATATAATCCAAATGAATAAGCAGCTCTAAAAAAAAAAAAAAAAAAAGTACCAAAAAAGGAGTTCTTCATCTATTTTTCAGCCTTAGTAGAGTGTTTGGTAAAGAATAGCCTGATTTGCTAGAAGTCAAACTTATGGAGGTGCCCAAGTGGCTCAGTCAGTTAAGCCTTGGACCCTTGGTTTTGGCTCAGGTCATGATCTCAGGGTTGAGGGATTGAACCTCAGGTCAGGCTCCACTGTGCTGGGCGTGGAGTCTGCTTAAGGTTCTCTCTTTCCCTCTTCCTCTGCATCCCTTCCCTGCCACTAGTGCACATTCTACCTCCCTCACAAAGGAAGAAGAAGAAGGAGGAAGAAGAAGAAGAAGGAAGAAGAAGGAGGAGGAGCAGGAGGAGGAGGAGAAGGAAAAGAAGTCTTCAAAGTTATGGAAAGAAAGCTTCACACGGACTCATTGTTAGTGAGAGAGGGTCACATATGAAGAGACACAGAAACCAGAGAAGTGAGTTAGGTTTCCAACTACTGCTCAGACAATGCACTCAGAATGTGCCTCAGGGCTAGAGCCAATCCGCTAGTGGTGCAGCCGTGTGCTGATACCGCGTACCACAGTGGCTGCTACAATTCCATCCCCAACCAACCAACGATCATACGTCATTAAAGCAGGATTGTAGAAACTGCTCACAGCTAGCTGCCTCACCCCAAGATGACTTTTCCACAATACATACAATTTATTGAATACCATTCTCTTTCATGAGACTCACAAACATATATTCTTACTATACAGTCCCCAAAGACACAAACACACACTCACACTCTGGTTGTAATGAAGACACGCATGTAGGGAAATGAAGCAGAGGGGCACCAGAAGTGCAGCAGCAATAAGGAGAGGCACAGACCCTTGAAATCATAGTGAAGTTGTGCATGTCCCTTTTCCACGATGTGCCGTTCTTTTGCAAAAATTGGGATCCTGCATCAGAACCTTGGTGTAGAAGTATAAATTTTGGAATCCTCCCTAAGCTCTAGGTGCTCAGTTATCCCTAATAAGGGAAGTAACTTAGGCATATCTTTTTTTAACCGAGTCCAGTTGAATGCATGTGCTACTACGCAGCCATAAGTCTACAAAGTATTCCATTTCAGGCAGGAGTTTTATTAATGTGTGGTTCTTAGCACCTCTGACAACTTCATAAATAACAATTAGAAGTTGAAAAAAATCAATCTGAGACCATAAGAATTGACTAGCAGTTGGAAATGGAAAGCAGCTTCCACTGTTTCTAACAAACACAAGTTTTTCAGTACATCGTCACAAGCCTCAAACCTAAGGCACATTTTTGAAAAGAGCAGATTCCGTATTTGAATATTTTCTTTTTTTTTAAATTGAAGTGTAATTGAGATACAGCATTAATTTTGGTTTCAGGTGTCCAATATCATATTTCCACATTGGTATATGTTGCAAAATGGTCACCGCATTAAGTCTGTTTACCATCTGTCACCATACAGAGTTACAACTTTTTCTCGTCGTGATAAGAACTTATAAGATTGGTTTTTTTAGCACCTTTCAAATTTGCAATATAAAATGATAGTCTCCAGGCTGTACACTACATCCCCATGACTTATTTATCTTATAACTAGAAGTTTGTACCTCCCGATTACCAAAAAACCATTTGACTCACCAGACCCCAGCTCCCCTCTCCTCTAGCAACTGTCAATCTGTTCTCTGCATCCAAACGAATGAATAGTATTTCTTTAAATGTCATTCTTCATTAGCTGCAACAGAAATAGCTCATTCCCTGAATTGTTTATTTACAGCTAGAGTTCTTTATATTTTTGTCTGTGAAATTAACTTGGTTTTCATTATCCAAAAGGTCAGAACTGTGGAGGTAAGTTCTGTGCCTCTGCAAGGTTTTTTATCCTGTTACGCTGGGTGTGTTTAATTGCATTCTTGAAAAACAGTCAGGTGTTTATTGAGACATTTCAGATTGGTGATCACTTTAAGTTCTCATCTAAGGTTTCCTATTTCGATAACTGTCTCTATTTTAAAAATATGGTCTGTCTCTGAAAACTTTGCAAAATCCTAATGATAATAAGAAATACAGTCTAGGTGGTCACTGTGCCCTCCTTTCTCTCATGTTAAGGGTCTGGATACAAAACTCCTTGCTACAGCCTGGCTGGGGACCAACAAAAGGGACCCAGGCCAGCTGGAGAGAGAGAGTATGAGGACTTTCCAGGATGCCTGTCATTTCTATTATTTCTATCATAAGGAGGTAGTGCCTCAGAACATCCCTGCTGAGCTGCAACATATGCATGCTGGGAACCAAAGATTCTCAGACCTGCAGAGGAAAAAACAAAACAAAACAAAAAACAAACAAACAAACAAAACCCTGAGACTCTGAGTGTAAGGATGAGAAGTGAGGGACACTGTATTTCTATTCTTTCTCAGGAGATGATAATGAACTATTATTCCTCAGTTCTGAACTTTTATTCATTCATTTTACTTCCTCAGGAGATTACCAGAGGGCATTATATCCCTTGCAAGCCCTTCCAATTCTCTCAATCTCTCTCTCTCTCTCTCTCTCTCTCTCTCTCTCTCTATATATATATATATATACACACACACACACACACCATCATTTGAGAGAACAGGAGTTGTGCCAGCATATTCACTAGTGCAAACAGACATGTATCCTTGTGATATACTCACAAGCATTTCTTACAACCGCTATGTTCCCAGGGGAGTGATTGATTGTAGAACTACAGTGGTTTCTGCTACTTGATTGATAGAGCAGGAAAGATAATCACACGGTTTACTAGGTCGTAATTGAAGTAAGAGTCAAACATCTTAGGATCTTAGGAATAAAAAAGTGGTAGCAATTAGTTTTGATTCTTGTGACATACTATTGATTCCAGACTATTAGAACACTGTTTTCTCTTGTAGTGTATCCTGTCTTGGAATTCTTACCATTGTTGTTTTACTCATGTTATGCTCTCTTCATCAAACTCTAATTTGAATGTTCTTGTCGTTACACACATTCCTCAAAGACAATGGTGACTCATGAGTGTTTGAGTTTGCCAGTTCTTGCTGCTTTCCAAAAGAGTCCACTTCAACAACAATGTTGGTGACTTTCTTTTTCTCAAACTTTCCCCTATTCTCAATAATTTAAAATTCAATGGCCTAGATCTCAAATAATTTTGTGAATTTGCTTGGAATTTTTCGTAAGTGTTTCAACAAGGAGCCATAGGAGGCATAAAAGGGAAAGAAAAAGGGTCAAAATGTAACAACACATAATGTTGTTGAGGATACTATATAAATAAGGTGCGCAGGGCTGACCACAGATGAGAGGAAGAAACAATGTTTCCCGTAAGAAAGATCACTTTCTTAGAAGAAGGTAAGCATGTGGCGGTTGAATGAATTTATACCCCACAGCCTCCTTCTTCTCAGAGAAAGTAGAGGCTATCCAGAATGGGAAAAGGGCCTCAAACTTTCCATCGTCTTCCAGACTTTTCATCTCTATTTGATTCCTGACCTCCCTACCTAGACAGAGAACCATGTTCAATCATCAGTGTGTCCTCCCTGAGTGACTGTCCTCATTCCCAGTTTCCACTCCAGTGGCTGACCTCTGATGCATGAATAGAAAGCAGGGAACATTGCTGATTTTGTACACTCCAAATATCACTTTAAGGACTTACCCAGGTGTGTGAACATGGGCCATCCACTGCTGTACAAAATTTCTTTTATTCATTTTATTGTTCATTAGGCAAGAAATTCAGTGGCCTCAAAAGGGTCTCCAAAAATGGAACCTCTATAACTGATTTCCATAATTGAGCATCAATTCTTTAGCTCTCTATGTAAACTCCACTAAAATGCATCTGTTTTCGTCTGTCTATCATACCTACTATGAAGGAAATTATTTTTCTTAAGCTCTTGCAGAGAGTTGTCCCACTCACCCTGACTGTGCTGTTCATCTCAGAGTGAACGGTGTGGTAGTGAAATAGAAGCTTATCTGGGGACAGCCGGAAGAGCACCCTGAATCTTTATTTTTATTTTTTAAGCTTGAGTTAAGTGACTTCTCTGAGCCTCGATTTTCTCTACTATCAAAAAGATATAATAGTAGGGATAATAATGTTCCTACTAAATAATATACCCTGAACATACCCTACAAGTAAAAACTAATATTACTGTTTGCTAATCCAATTAGATTTTCTCTCTGAAGGATCTGAACAGAAAACACTCATCAAGGGAGAGAGTTTGCAACAAGCTAAAGTTTAAAAGATATGTAAATTTACTTCAAAGAGAGAAAAAATGAAGAAGCAGAAAATATAAGCTAGGAAAATATGGATATAAGATATACAGTAAACAGAAAGAAACAAAAATGGAGTGACACAGTAAGAGGCAGATCTAGGACAGAAAGTGAATATTCCAAACTCACCAGGAATGATATGCCTATTGTTCCATTTCTCCTGAAGTTTAGCTGGATAATTTATTTGTAGGGACCTGTCATTCAATGAGATCCATTTCCCCATTCTTCATTGAATGAGTTCCCTGTCAAAAGAACTCAAATAAAATGTTAGTCTTACCTTCACATATTTCTCTTCTTATGCCTCAAGCTGTGTTGTTTAATGTTCTCCCAATATGCCTCCAAGATGGCCAATGTAATTGGAAATACTGATCATACAAAACAGTGATACCTGGTAGGCACCATTATTTCCTTTGGGAGTGCTCAATGAAGGTGATGATACCTTGTGAACAGGGATGGGTGCAGAGGAGAGAAAGATGTTCATGAGTATTTGGCCAGAGATGTTGGTGCAGGTCAACTCTCCTGGGGCATCAAACACTAAGCTAGGAAATTTACAGAAGGCTGAATTAACAGATAAATTATAGCATGCCTTGGCACATGCACTGTTCACTTTATCATTCAGAAATAAAATACTTATTGAAAGTCTAAAAGCTTCCCTTTCTATGGTGTTCGTGAAAAATCCGGAACAAGAATGTGATTGTAGATACAGTTCATTTTTTGAGTAAATCCCTACGCCACAGGACTTGATACAGATGTCTACCTTTAATACAGGAATTTATTTCAGGGTGCGATTAGGAAAATTCATCCAAAATATGGATATTTAGGGCAATTGGGACCAAAACTTGGGAATTATCCCAAATCTTAGAACGTGGCATAGACAGGAGGAAGTATGTCCGTTACATCTCACTTAGTTGTATGATAAGTACAATCTTAGGGGTAGATAAAGATTCATGGGACAAAAAAAGGGCCTCTTAGAAAACAAATCAGTACAGATCTGGGCCAAGGATAAAGGTCTGGGGTCATTCAGCATATAAACAACAAATAAAGACATACAAGGGCTTGAAATTAATAAGGAAGACTCCAATTTTTTGTTTGTTTGTTTTTTGAAAGGAGAAACATGATTTGTGTGTGTGTGTGGGGGGGGTGGAATGATAATGTTAAGAGAACAATTTCAAGGATATGAGATAGATATGGAAAGAGATAAATTATATAAAAAGACCACCGAGAAGGTAAGAAGGAGTTAGATCTGGAACACAGCTGGACAGCCTGCCTTAGAAAAGAAGAGCTCATTTTCCATCCTTATTATCACAAGAGAAACAAGGAGGAAAGTACCATATGAGGGCAGGTATAGCTATTTGAAATTATGTGTATATATATATATACATATATGTATGTATATATATATATATATATATATTCTTTTCTTTGGTGAAGCAGATGGTATTTTTCTTTTCTTTTCTTTCTTTTTTTTAAAGCTTTATTTGTTTTAGAGAAGGAGAGAGAGAACAAGCAAGAGGGGTAGGGATAGAGGGAGAGAATATCCAAGCAGGCTCCTGATGAGCTCAGAGTCCTGTGCAGGGCTTGATCTCAGGACCCATGAGATCAGGACC
>RCUC01154058.1:0-37672 GCA_003697995.1 Taxidea taxus jeffersonii | reverse complement strand
TTTTTTTTTTTTCAAAGTACTTCTTTACCCGCTTGGATTCTAAAGTAGGAAACAGCAACCTGGGGCAGGTTTGGCAGTGACCGCTGGCCTGACGGGCTCTGGGCCCCACAGGATGGGTGGGGACTGACCCCCAAGTGCTCTTCTCTCCCTCCCAGAGGGGCTGGAACAGAGAGGCCCTCTGCTCTATAATTCTTTCTTGATGACAGCTACTTTTAGTATATTAAATTTCTACCCCCTTTGGAAACATCTGGAATACCAGGAAAAGTGAGAACAGAAGGTGAAGGCCAAGTGAGCAGATACTAGGATGGGAAGGTATAGGTTAGTGTCCCACCCAAAAGGCACAAGTTAGTTTTTGAAGAAGGACTTGGCATCTCTTCCCAGGGCCAGGAGTTGTCAGGTGAGATGTACTCAGGACACCTTCCGAGATGGGCCCAGGCATCTAGAGAGGAAAACCAGCTCTCCTGTTGGAAGACTCACAGGAGGTAAGTTCCTATAAGCCAGGGTTTTTTTTAACACTGGCATTATTGACATTCTGGGCTGGAAAATTCTTTTCTGAGTTTATTTATTACTTTTTTAACGATTTTATTTATTTATTTGTCAGAGAGAGAGAGCGAGAGCAAGCACAGGCAGACAGATTGGCAGGCAGAGGCAGAGGGAGAAGCAGGCTCCCTGTCAAGCAAGGAGCCCGATGTGGGATTCGATCCCAGGACGCTGGGATCATGACCTGAGCCGAAGGCAGCCGCTTAACCAACTGAGCCACCAGGCATCCCTACTTATTATTTTTTAAAAGATTTTATTTATTTATTTGACAGAGAGAGAGATCACAAGTAGGCAGAGAGGCAGGCAGAGGGAAAGGGGGAAGCAGGCTTCCTACTGAGCAGAGCACCCAATGCGGGGCTCAATCCCAGGACCCTGAGACCATGACAGGAGCCGAAAGCAGAGGCTTAACCCACTGAGCCATCCAGGCGCCCCGACTTACTATTTTTTAATAGTCTCTACTAAATGTGAGGCTCAAACTTATGACCCTGAGATCAACAGTCTCCCACTCTTCCAACTGAGCAAGCCAGGTGCCCCTGGGCTGGATCATTCTTTGCTCTGGGGGCTGTCCCGTCCACTGTAAGATGTCTAGCAGTATTCCCGGTCTCCATACATTAGACGTGATAGTACCCTTTCTACCCTCCACCCCCTGCCCAAATTATGACAACCAAAATGTCTCCTGCCTCGAGAACCAGTGCTCCCAGCTGTGGAAATGTCATGCTAGACCTGAGTTCCTTCATAGGGAAGAACTTGACTGTGTTTCTGATAGGAGGAAACCACTTCACTCTTCTGTTTTAGAATCCAGGGTAAATATACATGAATAGGTTTTGCTTTGAGAGGAGCGGCAAGCCGTTTTAAGAAGTGCCTTTAGAATGAGCGGGAGCACTAGAAAACGTCAGGCACTGATTCAGAGTAAAGATACACATTTTCCTGCTTAGCCAGAAACAGCAGTTCTCATGAGGCCCAGCCAGGCTGAGAGTGAGGTTGTGGAGAAAGTCAGGGGCAGTCACGCCTTCATGGAGAGGCTCCCCACCTGGCCCAGCTGTGATGTCTCCCTTTTAGTTCTTGTCACTAGGAGAGCAAGGGAGGAAAGGAAAATCAAGCCTTTCCCTGGATTAGTCAGAGGAGGAGGAAGCTGATGGTAGGTAGGTAACAAAGAGGTTTTCAGGAGGTCGTGTTTGGGGATGAAATGGGGGGCTCTTGAGGCCAAGTCACCCTGTACCTCAGAGCACCAAAGCTATGAACGAGCCCCCTGGGAGGGCAGCGCCATCTGAATCCAGAGAACTCGGATGCGTGACACGTGGGAGTGTCACAACTGGAGTAACAATTGGTTCCAGTTACTATATAACCTGTATGACTTTCTTTAAGCACTCACTTTTTGGACTACCTACATTACTGCTTAATAAGAGACATAAAAACAGACTTCGTTTCTGTTTCTGGAAAGCCAAGTCCGATGCTGTAACCAGAACCACCGCAGCTGACTGGGATTTGCAAACCTGACCTCAGGCAAATCATTGAAAAAAGAATAAGTATTAAAAAAAACAAAAACAAAAAACCCAAGGGCTAGCCTTGCAGATCCAAATTAGGAGAAATTATCTGCGTGGTCTCCATTAGCTAAGCCTGCCCATGGTTACGTAGATGCAGAAGCTCTTTCTCAACCCCGTCCTGGCTTTTTTCCAGGGCTTGCTTTCCCTTCTCCTTAGGCTTCTCTCAATGGGGTTTCTCTCAGAAATAAATTTCCTAGTACTGAGAACCCCTCTCCTTCTTTTCCTAACATGTTGTAATGAATCGCCTAAGAGTTGGAAAGGGGAGAACTGTAAGATCAGGGGTTTCCTTGCCCTGGACCGAGTTAATGGCTGGGACAAGATATTAGCTCAGCTCTTTGTCAATGAAATAGTAGGTTCCCAACAGAAGAGCGCCTAACCACCACGACCCAGCAGGGGACACTGGGTTGGAAGAGATGTCCTCTCCTCCCCATTTTACCCACAACAGTACCCATTACTCCTACTCACCTGCCCACTACAGCTCTTAGCCCCAGCACTCACTCCTGAGAACACTGAGTGTTCCGCAGCGGTCCCAAATGAGCGAGGGACATTTTATTGAAAATGAGAAAAGTAACACCCGAGGGAGAAATGAGGGGCGGGAGCCAAGACATACAACTGGATAAGGGCAGGGCTGAAACCCAACCCCAAGCCTCTATCTCCCACTTAGGGTGTTCCCCTCAGGATTACAGTGCAAAGAACCATCCAGGTGGACTTCAGCCAACACAAACATGGCAGAAGCACAATGAGCTGGGCCCTGAGATCCATGACTTAATTCAGATTTGAAGGGAAAACTCAGGCTTAGGTGCAAATACCTTGGAATCAAGGGTGAGTAAAGGACTGGGAATGGCTCCAAGGGACCTAGGAAGTAACTCTTAGAAGTTACTTAGAACCAACATGTTCAGGCGAATGGTTCAGGACGGACCAAAGCATAGACGAATGACCATTACTTCCAAATGCCAGGACTGAGACCCCAAATGTTCTGACTGGAAGGCAACTTAAGATCATCCATCCAGGGGTGCCTGGGTGGCTCAGTGGATTAAGCCGCTGCCTTCGGCTCAGGTCATGATCTCAGGGTCCTGGTTTGAGCCCCACATCAGGCTCTCTGCTCAGCGGAGAACCTGCTTCCCCCCTCTCTCTCTGCCTGATTCTCTGCCTACTTGTGATCTCTCTCTCTCTGTCAAATAAATAAATAAAATCTTAAAAAAAAAAAAAGATCATCCATCCAACTACCTCATTTGACATAAAGATGCTGAGCTTAGTCACATTCACGGATGAGCAACGGAGAATGGTTGTGGCCAGGGGCTGGGAGAGTCACGAGTTATTGTTTACTGGGTATGAAGTTTTACTCTGGGAAGATGGAAACGTTCTGGAGATGGATGGTGATGATGGTTGTAGGATTGTGTGAATGTATTTAATGCCACTGAAATGTACACTTAAAAGTGATTAAAATGCCAAGTGTGATGTATGTTTTGTTGCAGTTAAAACTCCGACACACACACACACACACACACAAAAACCAAAAAACTCCGACACACACAAGGCTGAGCTTAGAGCCTAAAAGCCACAGTTGCCAAGACCGGGCTCCTCCCCCAGCCTCCAGATGCCCGCCAGCCCTCAGCCAGCCGCCCTGCAACCCTCTCCCCAGGGCGCTGGTCCTACCCAGAGCCCCGCCCTGGGGCTGCTCCTTGGAGGCAGGCCTGCCCGATGCCCTTTAGCTTATCTAGAGGAGCAGTTTTCCTTTGTATCACTCAGGGGAAAAATGGGGGTTTAAGAGCCAGAACTACGCCCTGTGAGCCATTTCCCAAAATAGCCAGCCCTGAAATGTGGCTAGCTGGAAGGTGGTGAGGACTGAGAAATTAAGGTGGGAAGGAAAAGAATCTAAGAAGGAAAGGTTAGAGAAGACGTAGCTCTGCACAAAGCCTGCTCACTGACCTGTCCGGACACCCACCCTCACTAGGTCCCTTATTTCATTAGGTGTCACCCTTCTCCCCACTCCCCCGCCCTCACATCTACGCCCGCACACATGCACCCGTGTTGGAGGATGCTCTCTGCTTGCCAACCCTGAGGGATCCTTCCAAGACTGCTGAGGAGTGGGAAAGACTCCAAGACCCCACCTCTTCAAACAAGAAGCACTTGAATGGCATCACCTGAAGGGAACTCGGAAACATCTAGAAGAGGCTTCTAGAAGCGTGATCCCCAGACCAATAGCCAGACGTGTGAGAATCTGTGAGGAATGCAAATTAGCCTCACTCCAGACCTACTGAATCCAAAATTCAGGATTGCCGCACCGTCTGTGTTTTAACAGACCTGGAGAACATTCCATCTAGATTCGAGCCCCTGCCCCTCATCTCACAGAGGTGGTGACCAGGGTCCCTAGAGGTTCCACGACTCAGCCAGGGTCACCCAGACCATACCGGCTGTCACTCTTAACAGAGGCGAATCCTCCAGGGAGACTGGTGATAACGGGGAGCTGACCGGAGAGCAGGAAAACGCAGCAGCACAGGGGCCATGGGTTTGGCAGTGTGGAGAGGAGATGCAAGGAGCCGCGCTCTGCAGCCAGGCTCCCTGCCTCCGAGTCCCAGCTCTGCCAACCACTGGCCTTGGGATCTGCTCCGGGGCAAGTTATTTAACCTCTGGGCCCATTTCCCCATCTGCAGAACAGGAAGAGTAGTAGGGCTCCTGCCACCCCCAGCTGGTTTTGAGGCTTGAGCATAGAGTGGCATCTGACAGTAAGAGGCAAGGAAAGAGAAGAGAGTTGACCGGAGGCTGGCAGGCTCTCCCCCCCCCCTAAGTCCCCCACCCCCCCGCCCTCATCCCCATGGGGAGCAGCAGCCCAGCAGGAAATGTTCCAGAACAGCAGCTCCTGAGGCTTCCAGGACGGCGCCTCTTCAGTGAGGGGCCAGCAGGGACTTCCAAGGCAGCACTGTGGATTTGACTACAAGACCCAGGGCTCTCTCTATAACCCCCCAAAATGCTGGGCAGGAGCCGGCTGCCAGGTCAGAGTACAGAGGTACCCAAGGCCCCACTGACTCCCGATCGCCCAGGTTGGGCAGGGGGAGCGCCCTGGCCAGGAATCGGGACACGGCTCTAGTCTGCCTGGCCTCAAGTTTCTCTGGCATTTTTCAGCTAAAAGGGCTTGGATGCTCGCTGTAGGATAGGGATACTAGGAGGGCTGGTGCTTGGGATAATTCGCACCATCTCCCCCCTTCTCTCATTTAATCTCAGTGGAAGAAACTGGAGTCTCCGAAGGGTTAGACATCCCAGTCAAAGTCACACAGCTGCCAAGTAACGGCACGGGGACTGGGGCTCAAATGTCTGTCAGCAAAATAGGGCCCTTCATCGCCCTGAGTCCCTACAGGGTCAGGTCCTGCGGTCCATTCCTGCCTTAGGTCAGAGGGAGCAGTTGGGTTCCCACAGCGGGGGACCGAGGCCTGGAGCCCCTGAGGGAACCCATCTGAACAGCGGCCCTCAAGCAGGGGTAGGAAATCACAGTGCGCCTCTTCCAAACATGCCACATCAGCACAGGGTTATTTTGAGCTGAAGGCAAATGACAGTCAACGGATGCAGAAAGCACCTACAAAAAATTTTATTGTTCTTGGTTAACTTCCTATATAAGCCCCCACTTCTAAACACTCTGCAGTTTCCCATCACTTGGTTTTTCTCCTGTTAACCTGTCTTTTGCCAGTCTAATTTGCAGGGCACTTAACACACACCCTTCGGGGTGCACCCTGGGGGTGGCCTTTTCCAGCTGTAAAGGGCCTCTAGCAGCAGGCTCAGGCCACAGCAGACTCCAGGCTTCCCGTGGATCTCCTGTGTGAGGGGGGAATCCCTCTGGGGGGAAACCCTGTGGGCTCTACAATCCACCAGCTTCCTTTCCCCAAAACCAAAGGCAGTGTAGTTCCCTGATCTGTGATTAGGAGTGTGGAAATCCACCTCCAGGGTGGGCCAGTGTGGGGACCTGCTTCCTGTGCGAACTTGGGCAAGTGTTTCAATTGCTCTGTGCCTACACTGCTCTGTGTATCCTCATCTGTAAAATGGGACTTACTGTGAGGATTCAAAGAGATATTCCAACACAGTAAGCGCTCTGTCCTTCTTGTATAACCAAAACAATTAAATGTGAATGACCTCAGGGACCTTGAGGAGAGCAGAGGGGTGTTTTCACACAATTGCGTGAACCCTACTGGAGCTCTAGCTTTTTGTTACACTGGAAAAACAGAGAAGGTCTATTTATTTCTCAATTTGCATTTTGCTGGCTCTGAACATATTGAGATTGCAAAATGAGATACTGAAACCAAAAATTGCCCCCGGAGATGCTTTCTGAAAGCTGGTCAGTCATTGTCAAGTTCTCAAGGGGTTGAGTTTCTGCTCTACCCATGAAAATACCATTAAAAAAACATATTAACTAAAGGGAGATTCCTCTTTCAGATAAAAAAGGGGGTCTCCTGGTTAAGACAGTGCTTCTCCAGTGTTAGCAATTGTCAACAGTATCTGGGAGCCTGTTAGAGTTCAGATTCTGAAGATTCTGATTCTTGCGGGTCTGGACTCACCCTGAGACCACCACGGCCGTCGGTCTGCGGACCCTGCTCAGAGTAGCTGGGCTGTCCCAAAGCTTCCTGGCCAGTTGTAATGCTCCTCAGATAATCCACTTAAATACAGGTCTGAGGCAAGATATCCACATAGTGACTAATTCCCCCAGAATCGCACCTTTTGGCCTGTGACTTATTTTCAGAATTTAAAAAGGAGTCTTTGTATTCCATTCATTTCCCCAGAATGGGGTAGAATAATGATACAAAAATGATATTGCTGGGAACTTCCCCAGTTCCATGTCTGCTTAGGCATCATGTTCAGTCCAGGAGGAAGACCTTCATAGGGGAAGTGGTGGAGATAGGGACTGAGCTGGGGTCTAGCACCAGAGAAAGGGAGAATCGAAGGAGCGGATCTACCTCCCCACCCCCAGGCAGTGTGTTCTCATAGAGACTGAGCTCCCCAACATCTTGAAAGCAGAGCACTGACTTTGTCTAGGAACTCTGGGTGCCCATCATGCACCAGGGCCCGTGGGGGTGGGGCGGGGGAGGGGAAGGGCAGATGAGGTGCCCTGGCTGGCCCCTGAGCACAGGTGGGGCCACGCTGCTTCTCCTGGGGTCCTGTGAGCACACAGTGGTGCCAGGACACTCTCCAGCCAGCTGCCCCTGACCTGGGTCCAAATGTGTGAAGTTCTGTTTCCCTGGCATGCAGTAGGCACTCAATAAGTGTGCACTGACTAAACTACAGCACACATAACATGTGGCTGCGTTTTAGGGGTGGCAGGAGAGAGGCAGTCACCAGCTTCGGTATAGGGGGCAGTACTCCTTTTTGTTTTCCTTTGCTCCTTCTTCTCCCGCCCACTCCCAAGCCCCCATGGATGATTCTGGGGGAAGCATCCTCCAGGCTGGGGGAGTCAAGGGCCCTCACTCACCAGGGTTAGCTTTCCGGATTTCACTGTACACCGTCTCTGTGCCCTTGGTTTCCAGACCTGGAAAGTGACCGGGTACGGGTCAACAGCTGCCTCTGGGCACCAGGTCAGCCCACCACTGAAGCAGGAGAAGGTCCAAGCCTCCCTGCTTATCCACTAATCCCTGCCCCCATGAGCACCCTTCTCTAGCAGGGGCTGGAGACCTTGTTGCCACAAAGCTCAGGCCATTTCCTGGCTTCAGAAGATCCTGGTCTAACTAGTGGCACTCAGCCTGGAAGGATGAGGTCAACAGGCCAGTACAGGGGCGGGTCCAGCTGCTCCAGGGGAACCCTGGGCCCGAAGGACCACAGGTGGAGGGGTCCCCAGTATTGGCCTGCAGCCTCTAGCTCGGGGGACCCACCCTTCCTTCCCTGCCAGGGTGTCCCCGTGTCCAGCCGCTCTGCTGGCTGCTCCCAGGGGACAGGGCTCTGGGCTCCCAATCACCTGAGGACTGGGTTAGAGCCTGGGCATCATCTGTGACTTTAAGGATCAGCTGGGACCAAGAACCACTTAAAATCTTGCCGGGCCAGCCGATGTCAAATGCCAACACCGGGGTCCCATTCTGGTTCTGACTGGTCTGGGGTGGCTCTGGCACTGGGGTTTTTTAAGAGCTTCCAGGGGATTCTAAGATGCAGACCAGGCTGAGATCCTCCAGTGTGGACTCTTCCAGAAGAGCAGACAGAGGTATGGATTACACCCCGAAGAGACTCAGGCTTTGGGGGACAAAGCACCCATACGGGCATCTGTTTAAGTTCAAGTCTATGTACAGGTGTGTATACACACACTTGTACACATACCATACTGTGTCTACATGCAGCGTACACACACACCCAGTGTGTACACACACAGCACGTACATACACACACACCCACAAACCTCAGGAAACAGGACGGGGCCCAGCCACTTCCCCCGCCTCCTCTCACCTGCACCAAAGGCCAGGAAGCCTCACTGCGGAAAGGTAGCTTTCTACATGTGGCCAACACTCTCCTTCTACGGATCCAGAAACAAAGCCCCAGACAGGGGAAGACGCTTCCTGACCACCCTCCGCACGGAGTGGCTGTTGTTTTCCGTGGTGGCCGGCAGCTGGCCGGGCCACGCCCATGGACTCTAACTGCACCAAGATGCCCTTGACTCACTAGGCTCCAGGGATGCCCCCTGACCCTGAGCGTGTCCCTTCACTGCCTGTTCAGCCCTTTCTCTTTGGCCCATTCCTCCTCGTCCTCCAAGTCCCGGGACAAGCTTTGTTCCAGCACCTGGGTTCACACGCCCTCACACACCTATCCACTCCCTAATACACTTACCCCTTCCCTATGCCCAGGGCAGTTACATACGACCCCTGTGCCCCCACAGCACTTTGGGGACACTTGCCCATGACCACACCGACATTATCTGTCCCCAAGACTGTCTCCCTGGTGGACCCGGAGCTCCGGGTGCACCTCTCGGGCCCAGGCCTTGCATGGTTACCTGGAGGCCTAGAGGTTTGATAGGACAGTGAAGGCACCAGTCAATGTCCTTGCAAGGGTCTCTATCACTCTCAGACTCCCTGAGCTTCAGGAAGGTCTTGGTATAACCAGCCTGTTCCCCGAGGTTTTGGATCTTAGTGATTAAAACCACGGCCCTTCATCAGACACTGAATGGTGACTGGTAGTGTTTCCTGTGCTGAATACCAGGAGGAAGGCTGGGGGTGGAGGGGTGGTTCAGATCCCCCAGCAGGTGAGTCTGGGACATTTGGGGTGGCCGGGCCCTTGCAGAAGGCTTCATATGACTCCCCCAAGCCGCCAAACAAGCTGGTACTCCCCAGCGTGGCTAAGATATGAAGCACCCCTCTGCTAGGACACCTGCTTTTCTCTAAGAGGCCAGCAGAGATACCTACCCCACTCCCCACACTCTCTCCATGGCACCAGATCTGGGGGTGTACAGGGAGGCTCCAGGGATTTCTGCATCTCCTGGGGATCTGCCACATCCCCAAAGGATTCTGCTCCATGTTAGGCCTGGGTGAGGCTCAGATTCAGTATGATCCTAACACCTGCTGTATGCTGGGCACTGGGGACCAGGAAGGGAAAAGATGACTTGGACTCAGAGCTTTCAGGAGCTCCAGGCTGTGGGGCAGACAACTCGGGGAGAAATGATGGTATAAGGTGTTGTATACCAGGTGCCCTGGGTCCCTGCCAGCTCATCTTCAGACCCTGTCCCACAATGGGAGCCAGGGCCATGGGGAAAGAAAGGAGGAATGGGGTGGGGTGGCCAAGCCTGGGGTCTGGACACCTTGTAAGATCCATACCCCTCAGGCTTGTTGGTAGGCCTCTCTGGTCATCTTGGGGACACTCTAACACCCTCTGGACTCAAGAGCCACACTTGACCCCCTTCCTTCTTGTAACTGTGGATCAGCCCAGGTGGCAGGGTGGTTTCCACTTCTTGGCCGAGTGGCTATCCGTGCAGCTGCCCCAGCAATTCCTCCTGCTGTCCCCCTGTCCTGCCCTCAGTGATAGGGCTGGCCACTCACCTCCACCACCCCTGCCCTGCCCTGCAGCTGCCCACTAATGAGTAACCCAGGCCAACAGGCTGTTTGTCTCTGCTGTCAGGCATGTTTCCGGATGGGGCTTTATTTTGGCTTCTGTTTTTCTCTGTTCTCAGAGAAAGAGATAGCTTCAACGTCATGGGGTTTTCCCAGCAATTAGCCTCAGAGCAAACAAGCAACAGACCGGGCTGAACAAGTTCCTTCCCACCCCGCCTCCATTCCCCAGTGATTCCTTGGTCAGCTGCCAGTCGGAGGCAGAGCTGGACACGGGCCTCATCTCCTCCCCCACCCCAGCTGTGGAAGAGGGAGCCTTGATGACAAGGAACTGGGTTGGCCAAGACCAGATCAAGTTTACTCATCACTGGCCTTGAAACCACAAAGCCCTTTCCCCACCCTAGGGGACACCTCCCCCACCACCCATGAGAAAGCAAGGGGACAGCTTCCTAGGCCAGGCTGGCCCTACCCTGCTGTCCTTGAGCACCCAGGAGGCTGGGTTCAGAAAACACAACATGAATCTTCCAGAAACTCTCCATTTCCACTCACATGGCTGTCACTCTAGCTCTCCTGAGACCCTCGCAGCAACGAGGGGAATGGTGACCGCAGCTGTGGACAGCCTAGCGAGGAACGCACCCCTTGTCATCCTGTCCTAGGACTTCTTTTCCCTTTAAAGCCCATCCCACCCTCACGTAAGAAAAAGAAAACCAGACACTCTAACCTGGAAACATTCCCAAAAGAACTGAAAATGGACCCTTTTGCAAGGACACAACCCTGCATCCTTTTTCTATCTGCTGCCTTCACTCCAAACCCTCTGAGGCATCAGGCCCAGCGTTCATAATCCCACCTCATCCTGGCCCAGCGGGCAGCAGAGGCGAGGACAGGACCTGGCCCTCTGCTGTGGGGAGCATGAGAACCTCAAGGCCAGAGCCTGGGGCAATCCCTGTCAGCTTGAGCACCCCATGGAGCTTGGAGGGTTGGGGACAGCAAGGTTTTTCTACACATACGCAAAATCTTTGGGCAGCCCTGTCTTCTTTTTACTCTACCCCTTCCCTTCCCGGCCTGAATTCCCCTTTAGAGGAAGGAAGCTGTTACCACTGGAACTGAGCCCATGATGTACAGTGACAAAGGGGCCTTTGTAGTGGCTCTGGCAGGACAAGAGAAGGCTGGAGGGAAGCCCCCTACAGCTCCTTTAGCCACAGCCGACCCAGAATCTGTTCTGAGCACCAGCCCCCCATGCTGTCTCCTTCCTCTTCAGCATCTCATGCTTAACCTAACCGGCCCTGTTCCTCCCAATCTCAGATATCGGGACCATCCATCCAGACCGGTAGCGATTCGGTCTCCCCGATCCTTGCCATAAAATGTCGTCCATGGCTGGCATGCCTCTGAAATCTACCTCCAGTCTACCCACTGCTGGCACTTTGGCTCTGCCCTCAACCCTTCTGGCTCGGACAACACACAGATCTCTGCCTCCTTCCAGATCCTCAGATGAGCTGAGCTCTGGGCCACTGCATGCCACCCTGCCCATTTCCTGGGTCCTCCCAACCCTCTCTCCTCTTACTGGGGCCACCTTCTTTGTGCCCTGCAGGCTCCAGCTTCAATGCCAGCCCCCAAGCCCGCCTTTCGTGCCGTCTCATTGCTCCCTTTCCTTCCGAGCACTAACCATCACCTAATGCCGTCTATATATTCTTCGTTTCCTTGTTTTCCTGGCTCCCTCACAGGCTCTACCCCCATGGGAGGGGCGGGAAGAGGGGCCATATATGTGCCTTTGCAGCTTGCGCAGTGGCTGGCCCATCAAGGACCTTACTTTGTTAACAAGCGAGCCTCTTTACAAGGAAATAAAGAGGAAGAGAACTCCAGGCCTGCCATGGCCCCCACCCTTCCCAGGTCCAGGCCAGTCTTACAAGCTGGATGCCCAGCATGATCATGCAGGTGGGGCAGCATCAACCCTAGGGGCCTATGATGGCAGACTGATGGGAACAGTGCCCCACTGGGCAGCACACAGCCCAGGAGCCGTAGGGGACAGCCTCACCTGAAGGTTCTGTGCACATACCCGCTGACGTGGTGCCCAGGACCTAAGCAAGGAAGCAGGAAGGAACCCAAAACTCCTCCTGATTCATGGAGCCAGAGAGGAAAAAGGGATGCCATTGCCCTGGGACTCTGGCTAATGCTATGCACGGCCGGTCTGGAAAAGGGCCCTCAGCTTGCCAGGTGGAGTGGACACAGCAGCAGCCCTGGGCCTCAGTGGGAAGGGGGATGTGTGGCTATAGTCTTAAAAAGCCTCCCAGCAGGGCAAGAAGGCTCTGGGTGGCTAGGGTGAAGGAAGGCCAGGAGGAGATGCATCGTTTTTTTGGCGGGGGCGGCAAAAAGCAACTGGAACCGATGTTCTGGGAGTTCACTGTGGAGCAGCCCGTTCTGAGTCTGTGTCCCCAACGGAGCACCAGAGCCTGGGACCCCTGGGCCAGCTGCCCCTGAGAGAACCGCACACAGAAAAACAAAACCTGAAGTGGGAGGCTCGTGCCACTGTTTACACAGAAGGGGACTCTATTTTCAGAAGCACTTCCCCAAGAATCCCTCTAAAGAGCCAAGCCCTCACCACCTTCAAACATGTTTCATTTCCCAGTTTCAGTGTGTAAGCAGCTCTTGAAGGAAGATGCTAGGTGCGGGCAAGGAATGTAGTTCTGGAAGAAAGCCCAAACACCCAGCAGTGAGGCCCTCGAAAAGTCTCTCAACAAACACATTTCTTAGCACTTAGTAATTCCTCAGGAAAACCTATTCATTATTAATAGTGAGATAAATAGGGGCGCCTGGGTGGTTCAGTGGATTAAAGCCTCTGCCTTCGGCTCAGGTCATGATCCCAGGGTCCTGGGATCGAGCCCCACATCGGGCTCTCTGCTCAGCAGGGAGCCTCCTCTCCCTCTCTCTCTGCCTGCCTCTCTGCCTACTTGTGATTTCTGTCTGTCAAATAAATAAATAAAATCTTTAAAAAAAAAGATTAAAAAAAAATAGTGAGATAAATAAGAATGAAATTTAACGCCTCAAAAGCCTAGGCAGGGGTCCCTGCTCCCGCCATAGTCATGCCCAGCAGGTCTGACTGACTGAAGGGACCTTTGTCCTTGGGTCACAGCACACCTCCCCCTGGTGTCTACACCCCAGCAGAGAACAAAGCGTGGGCGGTCACCCCAGTAATGGTGCTTACCTTGGTAAGGCTCAGGCGAGGTCACTTCCACTTCTGTGTATTCTACGTCCAAGGTCAGAGGCTCTGCTCAAAAGAACCACAGCACCCCGCAGTTAGACAAAACTTCCTCCAGGGGCCTCCCCCTGCATTGGAGATTTCCACTCAAATGACTGCAGAAGTCCCTATTTTGAGGAGGAAGCCAGACACAGACTAAAGGCCATTCATTCCAAGTGAGAGGGACACCTCAGGCTGGGGAAGAACCTGATGAGTCCTGCTCTCCCCAAGACGTGGGGGAACCCTCCTGCCCTGGTCCCCCTTGTTCCTACAGGGGAAGGATTTATAAAAGCTCAGCATCAGCCTCGGCAGTTAACTCTGGAAGCTTATTCCATAGCCACAAGCATAGAAAGCTATCTCCAAGAAGGAAAGAATCTCAGGAAATGGGGTACAGGTTTCCCCATCCTAAAAATGCTCCGAGAGCATAAGCCGTATGCATCGAAAAACAAGTTGATGAAAGCAGTCGGGCCGCTAGGGTGAAATCTGGTAAAACGGTTGGTCTTTAGCTCAAAGTCACATTATTGTTTTATCTTTGAAGCCTCAGAGTCAGTCTTTCTCACCAGCACCAGAAACTGATGTGTGGTCGAGGACACCGGTGCTTACTGCTTTAGATCTTGAGTTCTTGTGAGAAGACCCTGGAGGGGAAGTGACTTTTGCAAAATGGGTTAGCCCCAACTTTCTGAGCTCTAAAGCCATAGCAAGGAATCTATTGTTCGTTGTCTTTAAACATTAGCAGCAGTGATATTTTATATTTTTTATAGTGTGTTTTGTTTTTATTAAATACTTAGGTATCAGAAAATATTTGTAAGTTATGTATAAAACACAAATAATAATAATAAATAACAGTGTACCCTTCACCCTTTTCAAGAAAAAGAACATTTTTATTACCCCAGAAGTATCCTGTGTGCCTCTCCCCATCCTAGGCCCTTAATACTTTCCTTCCAGCCTTACTGAGGCATGAAAGACATGAAACCTTGGGTAAGTGTAAGGTGTACACTGATGATTTACCCCAATGCTATTATAGAAAACCCCCACCTCTACTTTCCAAGAGAAAGACGATCCTCCTCAGTGCCCAGTACGCAGTTCCCTGTTATGTAGAACCCAGCTCTTTCCTCCTGGAATTTAGGTTACTGTCTTTTTTTTTTTAAGAGATTTTTAAATTTAGGGGTGCCTGGGTAGCTCAGTGGGTTAAAGAATCTGCCTTCAGCTCAGGTCATGATCCCCGGGTTCTGGGATGGAGCCCCACATCGGGCTCTCTGCTCAGCAGGGAGCCTGCTTCCACCTCTCTCTCTCTCTGCCTGCCTTTCTGCCTACTTGTGATCTCTATCTGTCAAATAAATAAATAAAATCTTTAAAAAAGAGAGAGAGATTTTTAAATTTATTTGAGAGAGAGAAAGAGAGAGAGAGAGAGCAAGTTGGGGAGGGGGCAGAGGAAGAGGGAGAAAGGATCTCAACCAAACTCTATGTTGAGTATGGAACCCGACGTGGGGCCTAGTCTCCCAACCCTGAGATAGTAACCCACTGAGCCACCCAGGGGCCCCTAGGTTACTTTCCAGTAAGGACACAAGATAGCATCTTTGGAGCAAGTGCCCAGCCACCTCCATTTTATACAGCAGCCAGGGACAGGGTCCCTGGGGGGTCAAGGGGAGGGTACAATATCCCCAGGTCTTAACAGTTTTAGTTCTTTCCTAGAGGTCTTTTTTTCTATAAGTGCTTCTAAAAAAAAAAAAAAGCCCAAAACTTAATTTGATAATTACCTTTATTTTCATTTATTGGTTTCATTGCATGGTTTCCAACATCTTCACTGTAACCTAGTTGAAAAATAACCAAGAGGATGAGTGGCAATGGAAATCCTAGTTTCCTATATAACTTATAAAAATACTGGGTGCCACTAACACACAGAGTCAAGTCTAACCTCTTTGGTGTAGTGGGCCACCAGCTGTGTAGAAGATTCTGGATTCCCTCCTGGCCCCCATATGGCCCCATCCAACCCCCAAGTGGTCAGTTTCTAACACCAGCGATGCCCATCATTCCATGGGAGGGATACTTCTGCTTATGAATTATTCAAGATTCAGAATTGTTCACTTTGAGCAAGCTCATTGGAAATGAAGCTTAATTCTAAAGGGGTGGGCCTGTAACCAGAAACATGAAGAACCCTAGCAAACTAACATCTCCAACCAGAGAGCTGGATGCAGGAGAATATGGTTTAAAGAAATGGTGGTACCTCCAGGCTGCCCTCAGTGGGCAAAAAGAACTTCTTAACTTTTTTTTTTCCCATCAAGTTGTTCTTTATTAGAAATAATCCTATGGATTATAAATAACATAAATACTTCTGAAGAATACACGACTTTTCCATTATGCTTTTAAGTTAATTGCTCACAGTGATTACTAAAATACTTAATAAAGTGAAACAATCCACAAAGAGACAATGTAATTAGAGTATTTCTTGCATTTTGGAAATGTGGGGGGAAAAACTATTTTTTTTAATTAAATTAAATTTTTTTCTGTGTTCCAAGATTCATTGTTTATGTACCACACCCAGTGCTCATGCAATACATGCCCTCCTTAATACCCACCACCAGGCTCACCCATCCCTCTACCCCTCTCCCCTCCTTGTTTCTCAGAGTCCACAGTCTCTCATGTTTCGTCTCCCCCTCCCATTTCCCCCAACTCACTTCTCCTCTCCAACTCCCAATGTCCTCCGTGTTATATCTTACTTTAATGTAAGTCTACATTAGCATTCAATTTAAACTATGTATTTATGTATAATACAAATAACCAAAAGAGCCCCCCCATAACACAAAAAGGTATTTCTTTTGTAATCTCGATTACTTCTTGTAAACAGTCACCAAATATTTCTGAATGTGGTTTCTTGCATGATACATTTGCTCTGTTTTCTTTATTGGTCCATTACTTTTGTTATTACAAATGTTTTATTCACTTTTTAGTAAGGATTGTACCCCACTGTGTGTTTTCTTTAGTTCCTGTTCTATTTGATGGACTTCAGGAATTCCCAGGTTCTTCAATCTATGTTTATTATTTATTTATTGTTTGTTTGTTTATATATATATATATTTTTTTTTTTTTAAGTAGCCTCCATGCCCTGTGTGGGGCTTGAATTCACCACCCTAAGACCGAGTCTCACGCTCTGCTGACTGAGCCAGCCAGGTGCTATTTTATTCACTTTTTAAAGGTGGATGATTTGGTAATTATAAGAATTCTTATAATATATTTCTTAATTCTTTATAAGAATTTTATATTTAAGCTCCAATTTAAAAATAAAAATAGGATAAAATTTAAAAATAGGATTTCCCCCCACATTTCCAAAATGCAAGAAATACTCTAATATAAAATTTTAATTTAATTTAAGCTCCAATTAATTTAAGCTCCAATTCTTAAAATATATTTCTCAAGTACGCCCTGCAAGAGGAATATCCTAAAATTCTCATTTTGTGGAACACTTACACAATTAGAAAAGAATATCAGCATTCTCTTCCCAGACCTGCTGATAAAACTGCCCCCCGGGGTGCCTGGGTAGCCTCAGTGGGTTAAAGCCTCTGCCTTCAGCTCAGGTCATGATCCCAGTGTCCTGGGATGGAGCCCCAGTCGGGCTCTCTGCTCAGCAGGGAACCTGCTTCCTCCCCTCTCTCTGACTGCCTCTCTGCCTACTTGTGATCTCTGTCTGTCAAATAAATAAATAAATTAATTAATTAATTAAAAAAAAAGAAAACTGCCCCCAACCTGGTCTTGGACAAGACTAGTTGCATGGGATAGTATTATCCACCCTGCTGGGAGTTTTCTCAGAGACCTAATGGGATTAAGAACTCCCAGGATTGGCTCCCCACCCGACTGAGTGGGGCTTCCAAGCTTGCCCCAAGCCTTATCATCAGGTAATCTTTGCTTGTACCACTTTTTTCTTTTAAATGCCTCCACTGATGGAGAACTATTGAAAGCAGTTGTGGTAAAAGCTGAAAGGAAACTGTCTTCTGCTTGTGATAAATAATTCCATCTGAGATCTTTTACCGATGACTTCAGTGGATAACATGCTCTCTCGAGCTCTCTCTAACAAAAGGATAATGATTATACCTAGGCCATGTTCAAAGTTTTAGACGATAACCCAGGATGGGTATCCGCAGCCTTGTAATCATTCTCCACCTTTAGTTCCTTGGCCCGTTTAGGAGGTGGTGAGATTAGGGTAAAATGTTCTGCCTTTCTTCCCAAGTTTTTGTTTTTCTTATCAGCTTGCCCTTCCACAACTGGTTAGATGAAGTGCCCCTGCTTGAGGATAGGGCCTCCCTTCCAACTTGAATCCTGTCACCTACAGATTCTGCTTCTAAGAGGGGTGAGGGAGTGTGCAGCCAGCAGGGGAAAACACTTAGCAAGAAACCATGACTCTACCGTAATGTCTGTTGGCTTCAGTATTGGGATCTGACATCTTCTCATTGCTGGAGTTCAGAAGGGGTGCTGCTGGCCTTAAAATGAAATTTCAAAAGGAAAGAAAGATATGACTTTTTTTGGCTCTAACTTCAAGCTATGAAAACAATCAAGGAAAGATCATGAGAAAACCAGTTTTCTGAAGTGAGGAAAACTTTACTCTCTCCTGTGGAAAACTAACCATTTTTCCAGAAGGTTGATAAAAACTCTTTGCTGTTAAAATAAGTGTCAGGGCCCTCCCTTACTGTAGAAATCTCTGAAGAAGTAACGTTTTCTTGACCTCCTTTGGACAGTCTTCATTTATTTCCAGAATTGCTTGATTATTCTATTATTCCATTCATTAAATAGTCTATCGTCTCATAAATATTTGACATACCAAAATTATCCTGTATTAATCAAATACATACACACATATATCCTTGTTACTTTCACTCACATATAAATTACCTGTTAGGAATATATTCTTGTGTGTATAGAAATCGTTTCAGATAAAGACTATGTCTGCCAAACTGAATATTATTGTACATTATAGTTACTAAAAATATAAAATATTTTGCCTTAAGTAGTATGTATGATTTCATTATTGTTGATCAAGAGTATTATTTGCTCTCACACAATTTCTCATACATGCCAATATTATCATCAAATTAGAAATGAAAATGACACCTATTAATAGTTTGCTTGGGAATCCGTGTAATTTATTTTTAATTTATATATAATATGTGAAGCTTTTTTATGTATTTTATTGAGAAATAAAAATTCGGTATTTGGCATTTGTAAAAAAAAAAAAAAAGTGTCAGGGCCAAAGTGAATCCTATCCTTCTGAATTCTTCATCCTATGCTACTGTTTTTCTCCAGAACAGAACTATCCTTTCCATACTTTTGGATTTCGGATTTCAAGAACAGTAAAAATATCACCCACCCCCTCTTTTTAAGGCCAACTCTATTTTGCCAAGTACGCTAATTTTTAAAATTCCATCTACTACCAGTATAATTTCATAAGGAAAAAGGGATCTCACAAGGAACAGTATAGGAAGGACATGGCCTCAGAATAAAGCCACTCTTTCCCATAGAAGGATAGCTGGCAATCTTCCATGGACCCAAAGACACGTGCACGTGTGCACACTCACACTTCCCTACGCTACTCACACCTAAGACCCTTATTTTCTGGGTTTTCCAAGAGATACTGAAAACCCTCTAATGACCATAATTTTCCTATTGATGCATGTCTACAGAGCAGCCACCTCCCTCCGAAGTACACACTGACCTGGACATCTCCACTGGTGTCTGCTTGGCTTTGAAAGAGAGAGAGAAAATCTGAAGTTAGTATAAAGTATCCATGTTTGTACCAGACTCCACCATATTTGAGTTTCTTGAAGATTGAATAGCCATAAAAAGAGAAAGAAAGCCAAATATATTCCTGCTTCAAAAAAAAGAAAACAAAGAAACAAACAAATAAACAAAATAGGTCTTCTTTTGATCTTACACCGAGAGATTTCACATCATTTCCTCCAGAAATATGGACATTTCAACTGTTTTAGCCAGGAGTGAGTTTCTTTAGTGGCCTGTGATGGAGATGACGTCAATAGAAGAGGAACCAGGTAAGCCAGGTAAACAGGCAACTCTCTTCGATTTAAGATGATTCCAAGAAGTAAAGGCTACATCAGTCCTTACGCTCTTAATTCCAAGCTGGCCTGAGACCTTAGCAAGGGGCTGGTTTTGGAGCCTGTCTTCCCAGAAGGGTTGCAGCTCTTGTTCTAGAAAAAGCCCAGGGCCCCTCCTCATCCCATCTGTCCCCACCCATCCCAGGCAGCTGTGCTGGGGCTCCAAAAGAAACTGCTGTACTCCACAAAACTTTATGCAGAATTTCCTGGGGCTGTGCGCTTTTCCTTAAGTTCATGCTAGCTGACTGATTCCTGAGTGTGAGTGATCCTGGCTTCTTTTCCATGCGTGGTTAACCTCAAGCACAGGGTAGAAATCATGGCACAAATGGCAGATCAATTGGGAGGCATTCAGTGGATGGGGAGCTAGGCAGGGCAGGTGTCCGTAGCCCTCTGCCAGCTGCAGGACTAGGTGTGGCCAACCCCATGAAATAATATCTTCTGACCACATGTAGCTACAACCTCCCCCCTACCTGCTGCTCCGATGCATCTTTTCTGGGTTGTCCAACTAGGAAAGCAGCTGCTTTCATTTGTGCCTAACTAAATCCAAAGGGCAATAAAAGCTTTTTGCCCACCAAAGCCAAAATCTTTGGTTATCAAGGTGACACCACAAAGAGAAGAGCAATTGTTATCAGCTCTATCTCCTTGGTTCCCTGTGGGGCAGAGTACCAGCCCTCCATGAAGCTGAAGCCTCTCATATCCGTGGCCCGTTTCCTGGACAGAGCGACCTACTGGAATGGAATGAAAGAACTGTACTTACCCTTGGCTTTCTTCAGAAAATAACATCTGGCCCCAAGTACCAAGACGGCAATTATCACTCCAATGACAAATACTGCAATAAGTCCTTTTATCCATGGGGCAAGAAAGACTGGAAAGGAAGAAAACACAAACACACACACACACACACACACACACACACACACACACAGGTTTTTCCTCTGCCAGCAAGAAATAATACCAGGTTCAAGCAACAAATAAGACTAATTTTTATAGTCCTTGTAACCAGCATCTTACTTCTTTCTGAAAGACACTGTTCACAGCTGGCACAGAAGTGTTCTTGTGTGTTTTTTGTTTGTTTGCTACAGCATCAGCTTAAGGGACCACTGGACTGAAGGAGACTCCTTTTTCGGGTCTCTTCAGCCCTTCTCCTTCACTAGCAAAGCACCTTCTACTCACTTGTGTGGGCTCCCCTATGTCCCTTCTGCATGACCCAATCCCCTTGGCCATAGGTAGTCCATGGGTGGACACTTGACCCAATATGGACCAGTTGGTATCTCTTGACCAAGAATTTGGAATTACGACTATGGGAAAAGTTTCTAATTTTTTATAACAACCAGTTTCTCTTTTATATAATTTGGATGCGTGTCTGTCATTTGCAACAAAAGAGCCTGGAGGACATTGGTCTCTTAACCCTCAGTGAAATGAACTAAACAGTTGCCCACCTCCTCTTACAAGGGATGAGGCCTTGGCCTCACCCTTTTGAGGCCACACTAGGTCCCCCTGTTTGAGACCCTGACTCACCTCTGACTGTCAGTATGTTGCTTTGGGGACTGCTTTTAACACGGTTGGCTCTGTTGGAGGCTGTGCAGTAATACCGTCCTTCCTGCTCCTTGCTAGCCTTTGACTTGTGCCAAATGGCCTGAGTGTCATTCAAGGTGGTTTCGTAGAAGGGACTGGTCTCTTTTTCTTTGTAAAACCTGAAGGTGATTGGGCCAGACGCTTCATTCACGGAGCACCGAAGCACGACGGCCTTCCCAGACTCCACATCCTCTTTCAGCAGGATAGAGAGCTTGACCTCATCCACCGGGGCTGTCAGTGAAAGGGACAGTGCTGAGAAATGGGGGGGGCCCACAAGGGATGGAACACGAGATAGGGCTGCTTAAGGCCAGCCTCCTGCTGCACTGTGACAGAGACTGGGGCTGTGTGTGCTTTTTTTTTTTTTTTTCTGTCTATGCTAAATTTTACCCTTTTTCTTTTTTTTTTTAATTTAATTTTATTTTTTCAGTGTTCCAAGATTCATGTTTATGCACCACACCCAGTGCTCCAGCAATGGCCGCAGTTGCCAAACTGTGCAAAGAGCCAAGATGCCCTTCAACAGATGAGTGGATAAAGAAGATATGGTCCATATATACAATGGAGTATTATGCCTCCATCAGAAAGGATGAATACCGGGGCGCCTGGGTGGCTCAGTGGGTTAAAGCCTCTGCCTTCAGCTCAGGTCATGATCCCGGGGTCCTGGGATCGAGCCCCGCATCGGGCTCTCTGCTCAGCAAGGAAGCTGCTTCCTCCTTTCTCTCTCTGCCTGCCTCTCTACCTACTTGTGATCTCTGTCTGTCAAATAAATAAATAAAATCTTAAAAAAAAAAAAGAAAGGATGAATACCCAGCTTTTGTATCAACATGGATGGGACCAGAGGAGATTATGCTGAGTGAAATAACTCAAGCAGAGAGAGTCAATTATCGTATCGTTTCACTTCCTTGTGCGTGCCTTTTACTCAATTCACCACCCTCATCCCATGTCCTTCACATCTCCCCTCCTCCCTCAGCCCAGAAGGGCAGCAACCAATGCCTCCTGGAGATGCCTCCCTTCACTTAGCCCCTCAAGTATTACTGACCACTCAGTTTGACACTACAGTTCATCTCTGTATCCTGTTGAGTGTGTGAATGTGTGTGTGTGTGTGTGTGTGTGTGTGTGTGTGTGTGATTTCCCTCCCTGTGCTTACAAAGATGTATGGCACTTCCAGATCTTATGAGTAACCTTGACCCACTATCTTTAGCTATTCTTGTTTTTCTACCTTCTCCTTTATGAATGTTCTAAACCAACCACTCTCGCATCCTCATTTCCCACCTTGTTACCCCATCACCTGACTTCCATCCCTCTGCTTTGGAAACTGCTCTCCATCTCCAGTTTTGAAGAAACACCAAAAGTCACCCGATCCCCTGACTATCCCAACCCTGAGTCCTCAGCAGATTAATTCCAGTCCTTAATAGATGTCCATCCACTTTTCCCATCCAGAACCAGTGTGGCTTCCTCTGTAGCTTCTCTGATGCCTCCCAGCCCAGATTCTCTAACCTCCTCACCTGTCACTCCCTCTTTATTCACTAGTTTTTCTTCCTTTTGCCCCTTAAATATGGACTTTCTGCAAAATTCAGTCCTCAGCTTTCCATCTCCGTTCTCCTCTTTGGTGCATCTATAGCTTCTGTTTGTGCATTTAACACATAAACATAGAGCATTTAATGCTGAAATAGATAGCTCTAATCCAATTAGTTTCCTGAATTCCAGGTCTTGATTTTGACCTGGGTGTCTTCACCGGGAAGCCTTGCCAACCTGGCATTCCCAGCAGATTCAAGCAGAACTTAATTTCCTCCCATATACCATTTCCAAGTTTAATTACCAAAATTCTGATCCTCAATTATCTTCCCAAGTAGACCCTCATATTAGTGTGAAAATGGAATGGTCATCAGACTGGCATCTGACTTATTTTTTATTCACTCATTCATTTGAGAGAGAGAGAGAGAGGGAGCAGATGGAGGGACAGAGAGAAAGAGAGAGAGAATCCTGAGGAGACTCCCCTCTGAGCTAGATGTGGGGCTCCATCTCACGACCCTGAGGTCATGACCTAAGCCAAAACCAAGAGTCACATGCTCAACTGACTGAGCCACCCAGACACCCCTGACATCTGACTTGGAGATGAATCCCCTCCTTGAGAATGCAGTGGGTAGCCAGGGTACGGAGATGCCAGTCCCACAAAAGGGAGCTTCAGGCCCAAGAAGGGAGGGTGGAGTTCAACCATAAGGGCAGAGTCCTGGAGGGTACAGCCTGATTTGGCAGCCTCTCTCCTGCTGAAGCACAGTGGGGTGGTGGCAAACCAGCTTCAGGAGCCAGGCTGCCCAATCCCAATTCCCAGTTCCACTCCCCATCAGCTGTTCCTCTTAAGCCTTTGCCGCATCATCATAAAGCAAGGATAGTATTGCCATGGGTCTTACAAGGCTATTGTAAGTATTAATGGGGATAATTTACTAGACTACTTCACACTGGGGTGCCCACATAGTCAAGGTTCAGTAAATGTTAGCCGCTACTATTGACCCAATTTAAACCAACTTAAACAGTTTCACATGGGCCTCTGCATTGACTTCTTAAGGTATTTCGAGGTCTGAAGTCTCCACTTCTAACTGATAGAGCCCCCCAGTTAAGCTCCCCCAAGCTCCATCCTCCTCATGACCTCCTTTCCTCTTCTGGCTCTTACTACACACAGGACAAATTCTTAACTCTAAAGACCAGCATTCGATGCCCTTCACAGTTGAGCTCAGTCACATTTTCAGTTTATATCCAATGATTTTCCAGTCCCAGTCTTTTTTTTTCCCCCAGCCATCTGATCTACCCAATCTTTTGAACTGTTCCATGGAGACATTTTGCTCATGTATTCAACTGGTTGGCCATTTCTTGACCCAGCCCTTTCTTGACCCATTGTCAAGACCTGGTTCCCAACCCAGCTCTTCAGACTCAAGCTAGATGATACCTTCCATGCCCCAAATTCCTATCACCATTGTTGTAAGGATAGTTCATGTGACAATCATGGGTTCCCTAGTAGCATTTTTTTCTATGCTTACTTGCACAGTCATTCAAATATACTAAACTATTTCTCCATTATTTAATCAGAACATCCTGTGTTTCTTGCTATGTCATTGAAAACAAAGAATGTTTTCTTTTTTGTATGCCCTATAGCATTAGATGATTTATATATATTGACATTAATTTGAAATGTATAGGTCCTTTTGGACCATACATTGATAGAATCAGAATCTTTATCCTACTTAAGAGGCCCACAGTGGTACCCACAGATAGGAGGTTATTAAACAAGGAGGAGGAAGAAGGAGAATCATATTAAGCTTTTTACAAAAGGATGTGGAATATCTCCGAGATGCAAGCAATGGTGGTCCTGAGGCCTTCTGAGAGGCACAAGTCAGAGGCTCAATGGAAAATATCCACCCTAGCACAAAGGTCTATTTCTCCTGAGTATGACAGTGTCAGTCCCATGAGACCATTGTCTGCAGCTCTGATGGCTGCAGGTTGTGCACATGATGGAATTTTCTACATCAAGGGTCAACAGTGGAGAAGAACTCTGGTCTACAATTCTCAGAGATGGCTGTCAGTTCCTCTAAAAAGGGAGCCCCATAACACAACTTTAGTGGTTCTTGACATCAGGACACTTTGCTCTGATATTTCAGCAGTTCGATTGAAAGGTTCTGCCAAGAGATGTCACTGGCCACGCCAAAAGCCATCAGATATTTTCTGGCCCTGTTTACCTGGGCCTTGGTCCTGCTTTGCCACATGGCATGTTTAGCGCCTTTGCACAAGTACCAACCACTAGTGCGAACAACCCCTGGGAACCCCAAAACTTTGAAGATGTGAAGTAAAGCCCCCAAACCACAATATTTCTTCCCCCAGCACAGCAACTTACCTATGACCTTGACCCGCAGAACTTCGCTGACCATTTCAGTATGGGAATGGCAATTATCCACAATACACTGGTATTCTACATCTTTCGTTGGGTTGTCTTTGAATACTGCAGGTGCATTCGAGTTCATGTCATGGCTCTCCAAAATGTTATCTGCTTTTAAAAGGTGATAAGAAATAGGCGCAGTTCCATTTACAGATTGGCAACTGATTGCGATGGTCTGTCCTTTTATCACCTCAGAGCCGGAGTCATAAAAAATCCTGGGCATGGAGAGCGTTTCTAGAATGAAAGAGAAATAGCCTGAACAACACTGAAGGCAGAAACAAAACATCCAGCCCAAGAGGGTCCTTCTCCAAACTCTCTTTGCTTCTCTAGCATGACCATAATTACTTGCCTATCTCACCTACCTTCACAGGATTATTTTAAGATAGACAGGTAATGTGTGTGAGGAGTGGGGGTGACAAGGGGGAGGAGACGTGAATGCTATCAACAAAAACAAGGGTGACACCAATTTAAGGAAAACATTACATCCTCCTAAATACATGTTTATATGTTTGCATGCTCACATATCCGTATGCTGCTGTTGTGTTGAGAAAAGATAGAGGGAAAGCATAAGAACTATAACAAGTACCCAAATGGATTCTATTTGAAAACAAATCCTCAGTGCCTCAGTCTCTTTTGAGAATAAATTGCATGCCTCAAGAAGCAAGAATTCTACTAGGTCCTTATTTAGGAGTTCACTTATTTATAAAACTTATAAAATGTAATGGTCTGCCATTGTCTCTTACATTATTTCCTTTGGAATTGCATGATGAGAGAGTTGACAAGAAAATACGAGTCTGTTTGAGCAGAGACTAAGATCTTGGCTGCATAAAGCAGAGCCACAGGTTAAACTGAAGGGCAGTGACTGAGTCACAGCAGAGCCTGTGACAGCCTGACCAGAGTTCCACATTCACTTAGACCTCTACTCCAAGGGCAGTCCAGGGCCCAGCATTCCCAAGGCAGTCACTAGTCAGAGATGTAGAATCTGGCTCCATCTCGACCTGCCTTCTAACCAGATTTTGCACGCAGATGGGAAGCATGGCTTTAGGTCATCCCAGCACCTACATTCTGCCCACCAGAAGACCTAGGCTTGCTTGTCAGCCAGGATATGGATAAAAAAGGAGGAACTTAGATCCTAAAGTTTGCTGTTGAATAAGGAGTGTTTCCTCCCTGACCTTTAGAGTGGGAGCCTGTTCTAGCAGCCAGAATCTTGCCAGCTCAGCCCCATCATCAGCAAGCAGCCACAATAAAGCCATGAGCTTGACTTTTGCCTACGCTTTCCTTGTATTGCCTCTTCCCAGTACTCTTGAGTGGGAATACCCACTTGTTTGGTCTCTTGATTTCACTGTTCTCTCTTTCTCTCAAGTTCTTCCCCAGCCCCAGTCTGACCTGCCTTCAGCCTGAGGAGGGTGGCAGCTGGTGACAAACTGCCTCTGTCCTATCCCATCCCAAGACTCTCTGAGCCAGTGAGCATGTACCCACCACACACGGTTATCTGGAGTGCGTTGCTTCTCTTGACCACCTTGCCCACACTTGCTCTGCAGGTGTATGTCCCACTGTCCCTTGCTGAGGCGATCCTGGTGAAATTTTGAGACTCTGACACAACTGTATTTTCCTTCTGGATGGTGAAGTTGGCTGGAGGTGCTCCTGGAATGGAGCACCACAGGTGCAGGCTTTCTCCCTGGTCCAGACAGGTGGCGGAAGATTCCAGCTTTGGTTTGGAAAATAGCTCTGAAAGACCAATGAGTGGAAGGGGTTGAGATGTTTCCGGGTACCACTCCCACAGCCCCTTTACAGAGAGGGAAAAGAGAAAATCAGGAAAGAACTCTTGTAGGAAGCTATCCAGAAGTGTTTAAGCAGAGAAACAGGCCTGGCAGGAAGGAGCACTCAAAATTTCAGGCATTCTGGAACATAGTGGGAACAGAAGCAGCCACAGGAGGACCTATGGATTTGAAGGATCTTGGGAACCACCTAAAGAAGTGTGAATTGTATCCCACGGGCAATGGGAACCATGGAGAGTTTGGGTCAGGGGAATGGCATCAGACGTGTGTTAGAGGGAGCCACCTGGAAGGAGAAGGGATGGAGTTGAAGGGGCCCAGACTGGAAGCAGGAGGGATGCAGTACAGGCTTGAAGCAGAGTGAGAGTGTGAGGCTGGGGGAGGAGTGGCAGCTGGCCACCATCCCTCCCACACTTCCCACAGAGAAAGATGATGATGGTGATGACACCTGAAGCCACCCAAGGTTGAATATTTTGTAAACTAGAACATTCTATACCACTTTAAGGAGTCACCAGTACCGTAATTCAGGTTGAATGTCAATAGCAGTAAAGACAGAAGTTGACTTTTAAGAAGTCTTGGCATCTCTGTGTTTAAATATTCCCTGAAATATATCAAGATCTTGTAGTTATGGAATATGTTTTTATTTTCAGATACTGGGAAATTACTAATTAACTACTTAGCTGCTGTGAAGACTTGGTCCTTTGTGTAAGTAAGTGCACTCTGGCTTGAGATTATGGCCTTTGATGCAGAGGGAAGAAGGAGTCAGTAATTTTTTTTAAGATTTTATTTATTTATTTGAGAGGCACATATGCAAGTGAGTACAAGCAGGGATGAAGGGGGACAGAGGAAGAAGTAGACCCCCGGCTGAGCAGGGAGCCCAACATGGGGCTCAGTCCCAGGATCCCGAAATCACAACCAGAAAAGAAGGTAGACACTCAACCAGCTGAACCACCCAAGTGCCCCAGGAGTCAGTAATTTTTGGCACTATCTGCATATTGAGAAAGGAACAGAGACCCAAAGTTCCTCCTAGGAAAGCTTCTTAGACTAGAGGTTTGAGAATGCAGCTAGGAGTCAGGGAATCAAATTTTACTTTTGATTCTAAATTTACCTGCCATACATGTTTGGGGGTACAAGTCAATGCTGTCATTATCATTGATGTTACATTGCTATAGAAATCATTTCCACCATAATCAGTCCCCAATGCTTTCCTAGTTTCCTCAATAAAATCAAACAAAACTTCAAGTAAGATGGTAGCCTAATAATCAATCTGTATTTTATTAAGACACATTCCATCCTTCCTTCCATATAATCATTGACTTACTTGTTTTCAGAGCACCATCAAAAGCTCTAGGTTAGGAGTGGGGAAAAGGAACCAAAGAGATTGACATCCTAAAATGCCTTACGACTCATTGGGTGGATATAAAAATATGTGAAAAAAATGACTTAGCAAGAATCCCAAAGAAATGACTCTCTGTTCAAAAATATGTAAACCAAAATGTGAAAAGTCGAAACCATCCTGAAGAAGTATATGTAAGATGGTTTAGAATTAGGAATGAAATGTTAGGGAATAATAGTCCATTTGTAAAGGATAATATGACGTAATATAAAAGGATAATATGATGTAATATAACAGACAGGCCCATCACATAGACTAATCAGGATTAGTCTTTTATTTGCTCACTGAATGAATGTTTATTGAACTCCTACAATGTGTCATGCTCTGTTTTAAGTATCAATGATGTAAGGTGAATTGAGGCCCAGACTTGGTCTTTTGAGAGCTTACGCAGAGTGGCTGTGGCAGATGCTAGATCTTTGCAGGGATTATTGCTGACTTGAAGATGGGAGCAGAGTGTGGTGGGAACTGAGGTGTGACAATGGGACTGTCCCAGGGGAGCCTCAAAGGAGATCTGGGGCTTGGTCTTTAAAGACAACAGAAGTTTTTCAGTAGCCAAGGGGAAAGGGTGGTCAGAGTAGGAGGCCTGTTGGGATGGGGATGGGGTCAAAGTGAAGGATCATGACCAGGCAGGAGTTTAAGTCCATGAATAGTGATGTCAAATAGGGGCCATATTAAAGGTGCTTCTCCTACAGTTGGTTGAAGAATGAACTGGAACAGAGATGGTCCAGGACACCCCTGGAATAGATAATCCTGGTGTGAGGGCCAGTGTTAGGATGTGATTACAGAGATAAGAAGACAGGACAGAGTTGAGTCACCAGGCAACACCTGGTGACAGATTGGATCTGTAAAGGCAGAAAGTTGTGGGGTTGGGGGAAGAAAAGGTGTCATTTCTCTCCAAAGACAAATGACTAATTCAATGACTTTTATCTTCATAAAATTATTGTGAGCTGCTAATATCACTATATAGAGCCATTGACAGTGAGGCTTGATAGTAACAGAAGTGTGGATAACCAAATGTATAAGTGGTCCTGGAGACACTGCCAAAGGCCTAGTAGAACTTGAACATGAGAATGCTTGCCTGCCAGCCCCAGCATGGCTCAGTTAGCTCCATGTAGAAAGGGCAGAGCTCAGGATCACAGAGCACTCAGGTTGAAGGAATGGGTAGGGCAGGCTGAGTGTAACACTTTGCTATCTTGGCCAGGGAGACTGATCTACTGAATGAATTGCATACTGCACATGATACAGACTTCTGGGTATAGGTGATCACCTACAACAGTAGTATCTTAGGAACCAATGATGCTCTATGTTTTCCTAAAGTAGCTTGGCTCGAGGGGTAGTGGTGCTGCTTTGACTGATGCAAGAGTCAGTTGGTTCATCACTTGATCCCTGTTGCTCTCACAGCAGTAGGCCTACCACGTTATTGTACTTTTTCATGACATCGTATTTGATTGGTCTATTTATGTCTGTGAATTCTTCAAGAGCAAAGCCCAACCTAAGGGCTGTCTATCTCCATTAAGTTGCCCAGCATATAGTAGGTACTCAATGTATGTTGAATTGAATACTTTTCTCTAATAAGGTACTATGTCTTACCAGTGAAAAACATCATGTACCATCAAGATATTTGTCATTATCAATGATAAATTGCTAGTACATGCTATAGACCAGCAGGATTCAACACATAGACCAATCACCCCATTGGGAAGGTGGCAGCCTACCTGTGATACTATGGATTGTCCCTGTGACTCTACACTCAGTGCTTGACACTGAGAAGGCTTTCAGTAAATGAGGGAATGAATGAACACCTTCATTTGGCAACCAAGAAGTGCTGATTCTCTCTGCCCTCAGAAATCCTGTCACCCGATGTTCATTCATTCCCCCAGCAAATATGTATGGAAATCCTACTATGTGCCAGGCACTATTCTAGGTGTTAAAGACATAGCAGTGAATAAATAGGTAATGTCCTTGCTCCCACTGGCTTGCATTCTAGTGCCTAGATACATAAAATAAACAGGAAGAGGTAGAGTACATTTCTTTTGTAATAGATACTATGGAGAGAAGTAAATCCAGGAAAGGTGAAAAAGAGTCTAATAGAACTTTTAAGTGCATAGGTTTGGAAGTCAAATGGGCCTGGGGATGACTCATTCTGCCATCTGGTAACCCTGTGATCGCGGGGTGAGTGACTTAACATCTCAGCCTCAACTTCCATATTCATAAATGCAGAATAATGATAGCTATTTCATAGCATTGTTATGAACATTAACTGAAAATGTAGGTAAACCAGTCATACCGTGTTCAACAAAAGGGAATTTTTCCTATTGTTTTTGAATATATTAATGCTTTCTCACTCCTGATCCTGTCTTAGAACCTGTGTCTGGGATCTAGCCTAGTACATGGCCCAAAGGAAAGATAAATGTGGTATATATCATAATAGACATTCTAGCTAACATTCACAGGGTGCTTCTTCTGTATGAGGTTCTTTATAAAAAGTCACAGCTCTTAGTCACTGAAACAGTCCTACAGGTTGAGTGCTGTCACTATCCCCATTTCATAGATTTGTGCCACAGAGCATCTCCATAACTCATGTAAGGTCACTGAAGTAGTGAGTGACAGTGCTGGGATCTGATGCCAGAGCTTCCACGCTTGGCCACCACAGCTAACTCCTTACCTGCTCTGCACTGACTTTCCCCCTTAAGCATCACACCGCCCGCCCGCCCGCCCCCCCCTCCCCCCCGCACATCATTTAGACAAGCAGGAGCAGAAGTATCGGCCTCACTGGCCATTTTGCATTCTAGCATGGTGACTGCTCAGGCCCATGCTCATTCCCACACCCTCCAGCAGGAGCCCTACCTGTTATGTTGACCACGATGCTGCTGACCTTGGATATCCGGCTGGCTTCCACTTTGCACGTGTAGTTGCCATTGTGCTCCACCATGGCCATCACAGAGTAGGTGGCCTCGTTGCCACGGCTCTCGTACGCTACAATCGCCTTGTCCTTCTGGATTATGATTTCTGGAAATGCTTTAACTAGATGGGTCACTTGAATGGTGCACCTGATGTGAAGCTGATCTCCTTCTGTGATCACTCCCTCGGGGCTGATGTGAAATTTGGGATTAGAGAAGGATTCTACAAGAAGAAGACAAGCTGGTTGGACTTGGGTTCAAACCTGGGGGAGGGGAAGAGGCACTTATCCCTTTTTTGCTTTTTGTTGTCAACCACTGTTCTTCCTTGTTAATTAAAAAATTTCAATCTTTCCTCCCAAAAACCTTCTCCTAAGTTGCTCCGATAACTTCTCACTTCTCCCTTCTCATTCATTCTTGCATCTTCAGCCTATTTTTTTTTTTTTTTTTTACTTAGAGATTTTATTTTTTTATTTGACAAAGAGAGACATAGCGAGAGAGGGAACGCAAGCAGAGGGAGTGGGAGAGGGAGAAGCAGGCTTCCTTCAGAGCAGGGAGCCCGATGAGGGGCCTCTGATCCCAAGGATGCTGGGATCGTGACCTGAGCTGAAGGCAGACGCTTAACGACTGAGCCAACCAGGCGCTCCTCATCTTCAGACTTAATTGCAATCCTCCCTTGAGCTTCCCAAAGGTGAAGCCACCTTCTCTAGAGCTCATCTGCAGAATCTTCTTCAAATGACCTCAAAAATAATCAGAGGATTAGAAACAGACTCTCGCCCCTGCCCACAAAGAATGGTCTAGGCTCTTCTCACGCCACTTCACAGAACTATGGCACTAGTATAAATATTCCATCACTTTCAAAAGTGACAACGACCGTGCGGCTTCATGGAAATGCACATTTAAATAACGATATGCCCCCATCCAAAAGTGATTTCTAGTCTCTTCTATTGTTTCTTTTTAATGTTGGCCTTGACTGATTAAATTGATTTCACGACTCATGCAGTTTGAAAAACACTGCTTTGATAAGGTATGGGCTGGACGGCAGGGCCTGGGATCTTCAGGAGCTGGTAAGAAAAGTAGGGACAAACCTTTGCTTCTGCAAAACGAATTGCAGAGCATTAGAGAATACACACAGATCGCCAACTATGCAAAATCAGATGGGACATTTAAAAATGCCCAAAGTAGATTTAGAGTGATATACTTTAATTCATTAAGCTTTTTTACTGCAAAGTCATCTAACTTCACAATAAATATCATTAAAAAAAATAGTCTGGGGACGCCTGGGTGGCTCAGTTGGTTGGGCAGCTGCCTTCGGCTCGGGTCATGATCCCAGCGTCCTGGGATCGAGTCCAGCATCGGCTCCTTGCATGGCGGGGAGCCTGCTTCTTCCTCTGCCTCTGCCTGCCACTCTGTCTGCCTGTGCTCGCTCTCTCTCTCTCTCTAACGGGTAAATAAATAAAATCTTAAAAAAAAAATAGTCTGTTTTCCTGAATAAAAGTCAAAAAAGAGAGGACATCTTTTAGGACACTCAACAACTACCCACTGGAGAAGCATAATAATCACTAAAGGGTTTTTTTTCTTCTATCTTAATTAATTCCAGATGCACCAGAGATCTACAGGCAGGAAATAAAAAACATTGAAATAGTAAGAGCAAACATAAGTGCATTTTTACTTCAATAATTTTTTTAAAGATTTATTTATTTATTTGAGAGAGAGACAAAGAGAACAGGGAGGAGAGGCAGAAGGAGAGAGGGCGGGCTTGATCTCACGATCCTGAGATCACGACCCCAAGATCATGATCTGAGTTGAAACCAAGAGCCAGTCACTTAGCCTGGCTGAGCTGTCCAGGTGCCCCTAATTTAATGACCTTTAATAAGGTTTAGGTATGAATCATGAAACTGAGATGCCAGAAAGAAAAAGATGGATATATTCAATTAAATAAAGATGAAACACTTCTGCATGCAAAACTTATCATAAAGACAAATGATGAACCCAGGGAAATATGTGCATAGTACTCCACAAAGAGGTAATGCCTTTAATTTATAAAGAACTCAAACAAATCAGCCAGAAACAGTAAAAATGGGCCAAGTGCATATGAACGGGCAGTTTATGGAGGGAAATGTAAGAGGCCAATAAATGCAAAGAACACACTCAACCTCAGTAAAGACCAAAGAAATACAAAGCGTAAGAACAGTGATATATCACTGTGTCTCAATCAGAATGGCAAAAATAATGAAAGCAGATAATACTTCTGTGAGAGTAGGGAGGTGGGGAAACAAACACCAGCTTCGCTTTTGATGGAAATGTTCAACCATTTTGAGAAGCGCTTTGGCCATACACATCAATATTTCAAATGCAAAAAACATTTGAATCAACAATTTGACTGCCAGGAACCAACCTAACAAATAATAATGAAACAAAATACTTGGGAAAGTACCCAAATGATGAGTTTAAGAATGTGTATTCCAGGATTGTTTTAACCACAAGAACCTGGAAAATACCTAAATGTCTATCATTGGAAAAATGAGGTAAATCATGGTACCTCTCTAAGATAAGGTTCTGAGATGCCACAGAGAATGACCATGGTCTGTATGTCTTGATACAGACACAAGTCCATAAAATACTGCTAAGGAAAAGTCATAAAATAGTATGTTTGGCTGGTTGTATTTTTTCTGTCAAAACAAAGAAGAACACAACAAAAGTTATGTGTGTGTGATGAGCACAAAAAGCAGAACAAGGCTGGGACTGTACAAGTGATTTTCTCTGAGCTGTGATGCTGTGAATGATTGTCACTTTACCCTTTATATTGTACCCTATTTTCTGAAAGCTGAACCCACACCATGTATTATAATCAGAAAAATATTATATATACATACTATCATCCCTGTATATATGTGGACATATATCCATACACAATGGGGGGGGTGACACGGGTACCACAAGCTTGAGGGTATTTATGATGACCCTTGGAGTTCCTATAGATAAGACTTGAGACTATCTGCACTAGAGTGTGCCTTCCCTCAACTCTTCCTGGCTCGTGAGTCCTGTCCCATCCTGTGGGCTGCCCGTTCTGGAGCTCCCATCATTCTGGACATGCACACTCTGCTATGGCTTTTCTCTCTCTCGAGAGCAGGCCTCGGGCCATCTCATTGGTTTCTTATTTGTCCAACATCTCGGTGATGAGGGATGGGTAGAAGAGGGGAGTCCTTTATCAAATGTGGGAGGCAAAGGCTGAGAACCTGGACCCCCTTCCCTCCCAATCCCCTCCAGATTCCACCTCCTGGCATCTGACCCATATTGAACTAAAGCTGTGGTTTCCACAGTGCACTGTTTCCCTGAATCATGACCAGCGTTTTAAAAAACTGAAGTAGGGCGCCTGGGTGGCTCAGTTGGTTAGGCAGCTGCCTTCAGCTCGGGTCATGATCCCGGAATCCTGGGATCGAGTCCCACATCTGGATCCTAGCTCCGCGGGGAGTCTGCTTCTCCCTCTGACCTTCTAGTCTCTCATGCTCTCTCTCACTGTCTCTCTCCCAAATAAATAAATAAATAAATCTTTAAGTAGAGGGGTGCCTGGGTGGCTCAGTGGGTTAAGCCTCTGCCTCCGGCTCAGGTCATGATCTCAGGGTCCTGGGATGGAGGCCCCCACTGGGCTCTCTGCTCAGCAGGGGGCCTGCCTCCCCCATCTCTGCCTGCCTCTCTGCCTACTTGTGATCTCTCTCTCTCTCTGTCAAATAAATAAATAAAATCCTTAAAAAAAGAAAACCCCCAAACTGAAGTAGAATGGAACAGAAAATACCAAAATGCCCCATATATTGAGATGATCTGTGAAACTTTTGTTTGGGAAATTTCTCTCTCACACACACTCACGCTCACGCTCACACTCACACTCACACTCACCCACACCCACACATTAAACGATAAAAATAATCTTTAGGTGGTTAAGAACAGTCTTGAGAACAGCGGCCCAGCCCAGAAGGCCCCAGCCCCCTTCCGGAATTCTGGGCCCTTTCTCCCCACCCCCAACCAGCAAACCAGAAAGAGTGATTTTTAAAAAAGAGGGTAGGACTCTGACCCGTCACGGTGACCAGGTCACTCCTGATGGCTCTCGAGTACTCCATGCGGTTCTCAGAGAAGACGGTGGCTTGGCACTGGAAGTAGATAACATGGTCCTGCTCCTCCACTGAGAATTCCAGCAGCACAAAATTCTGGTTGTACGAACTTTTTTTTTTTTCTCTTTTTTGCTTGAAACCGTTTGCCTGTAGCTTGAGTTTTTCAATTGTGAAATGTATTGGGGGCTTTTCCTCTGGGACAGAACAATTGACCATCACGACCCCGCCTTCTATTGCCTCTCTCTTGTCCAGTGTCACTCTGGGATCAGACACTCCTTGGGGAGAAGAGAAAGCCCATTAGTGTCATTTGCTGTGGATATGCAAGCTTCCCTCAGCTGGGAAATTCAGCCCATCGGAGGGTCTTCTGCTCAGTTTTTAGAACCTCAGGGCTACCTACCAGGTAATTATTAAGCCTGTATGTGCCTAGAGCTATACCAGCTACTTTGAAAAGTATCAGATATATTTAAGAGGCGGTTGGTGCTTTCACAGTTTATAAACCCACTGGGAAGACTAGTCTTCCCAACTGATAAATACAATTAAAGACAAAACAAAACCAGTATCTATTAGAAAGTACTCCCCTGCTTCACGCTGATGTCCCCAAAGAAAGGGATCATGTCTTCCTCATTGTTGGGCTCTTGGCTTGGCTCAGAGTGGGACTCAATAAATATTTAATGAATGAATGAATGGCCTTTTGTCGACCTCAAAAACCAATAATGATTAAGAGTTAGAGAGGCCAATTTTGGAATCCAAGAGATCTTGATTCTAACCAGATTTGCCTTGGAGCAACTCCAAGTCTGGTTTTCTTCCTGACTTTCAGCCTTGGGAAATGCTCCTTGAGGGAGAAAATCCATGAGTGGATGGATGGAATCCTGTATCTCTGAACCTAAATTCCCCATGATTTCCCTCGTTTCTCCATTTGTACTTCCCTTTTTCATCTGTTTAATTTATTCCATGATCATTTATTGAGTGCCTACTATGAGCCAGATTCTTTGTTCAAGATACAAAAAGGGACCAAACCCCATCTCTTTCCTTGTGATCGCATGTTCCAGAAGAGCAGATGAGTGTGCAAGAAATGCTTCCAATACAATGAAATAGTAATTGCCATTTACTGGGAATTTATTATGTGCTGGAAATTATACTAAGCACTTCACCTACGAGATGTCTTTTAATCCTTCCAATAACTCCCCGAGCTGGGGATTACTGTTATCTTCATTTCACAGAGGAGAATTTTAAAGTTTAGAGAGGCTGAGGGACTTGCCCAAACTAGACGCCAGGGAGAGTGACTGCAGCAGCCAGGGTCAGCACTCAGCATATGGCCTTTCTACAAACACTACTGGAAGCCGAGATTGCATAAGAGCTGTGAGCACCACGACCCTGGGGGTGATCGATTTTGCTTGGAAAAGTGTCAGAGAAGAGACCATTGAGCTGCCTCTTGAAGGATTTTGGAAAAGCAGTTGGTAAGGACAGGAGGGGAAGAAGGGTATTCCCAGGAGACAGACTAGCATATGCAAAGGCACGGAGAGGAGAGATAGCCTGGCATATTGGGAGCATGTCTAAAGCCCACATTTTCGGGTTGGGAAAATGTCAGGCAAGGGAGTGGGTAGAGTGGGGCCAGTGTTACCAGCCATTCAATTACTATTCTTGCCTTCAGATCTGCTATCATGCATCAGCTCGAGCTCCGCTCAAATGCAGGGACTCACCTTTCACCGACACCTGGTACTCTGAGGTGGTTTTCTCCTTGTTGTTGAGAATCACGGTGCATTTATATGTCCCTGCATCATAGACCCGGGCTTGGGGAATAAAATAACTCTCGGTGGTGTCCACGGAGGAGACGTTGTGAAACAGCACGTCATCCTTATAGAACAGCACCCAGTGCTGAGGCTTGATGTGCGAGGTGGTGCTGATGTCCACGACACACTGCAGCGTCAGGTTCTGCCCATTTTGCACCTGCTGGCCTGGCAGGATCGCCATGTAGATGTGGTTGATGGTGAAAGCTAAATGCCAAGGGAAGGAGAGCAGACACACCTGTTATCTCAGAAACGTCGCCGCGATGTCCTTGACCACATCAGACTGGTATGATCATACCCTCCACAGTGTAGCCTCCAGGAGCCCCCAAGACCCGAGGGACCAGGCAGCCAGTGGCTGTGTGTAGTGCCCGTTCTCGAGGAGGCCATCTCTCCAACATCAGGCCCTGGGGTTGGGAGCTACTGTGTCCGGTGTGCTTCGTGAGCCTCCTGTCTCATCAGCTTCCATGAAGCGTGAATAGGACAATCATGAGATTAGAAACATTTTATTGAAATGTGTAAGTGGCCAGTGCAGTCAAATGTTTCCAAACCCCCAAAGGCAGAGGATATGATGTCTATGTGAAAACCCCTGAAGAGCCTACAGATAGGCCATTTGAAATGATGTATGTTGAGAAAGGCGGAGGGAGATCATGAATATAAAAAAAATCAGGATAGTGGTCACTTCCAAAGGGAAGAGGGGGATACAATTGGAATACGCAGAAAGATATACTGTTGGCCACAATAGCCAAGTTATGGAAAGAACCTAGATGTCCATCAACAGATGAATGGATAAAGAA